>JAPJBO010001999.1:0-23196 GCA_030068145.1 Diplonema papillatum
CTTTGACTCGTTTTTTTGAAATTTTTTCCGTTTTTTCTTCCCCAACCCGGGCCGATAGGCCCGGGTTGGGGAAGTAAACACGCTCCGAAGGAGCGTGCACGTATATATGGGCGGGTTGCCGGCCTCCCGGTCAGACCCGGTCAAGGCAAAAAAAAAAAAATGAAATCACTTTTTCACCCCGCCGGAAGGACTTTGTGTCAAAATTTTTGACACTTTTTTTCCGATTTTTCCGAACCACCTTAGAGCGCGGCGCCCCCCCCTCCCCCACCCCGGGGCGGGTTCCGGGTGGAATTTTTGGTCGAAAAAAATTTCGAAATTTTACTTCATTTTTCGGACTTTTTCGAGTACTTTGACTCGTTTTTTTGAAAATTTTCCGTTTTTTCTTCCCCAACCCGGGCCGATAGGCCCGGGTTGGGGAAGTAAACACGCTCCGAAGGAGCGTGACTACATATATATGAGAGACCATGTGCGTCTGTCTGTGTGTCTGTGTGTCTGTCTGTCTGTGCTCGGCAGGTCCAAAAATTGAACGACTTTTTCGCCGAAACGACAAAATTTCGGGGGCCTATCACTCCACCGCTCGGACTAGAACTCATAATTTACGTGGCGTCTCTCTTAAAAGGTGCACGAAATTTTTGGGCCGAACCACCTTAGAGCGCGGCGCCGCGCACGGGGGCTCGGGTCACAGAAAATTTCGAACCAGACGCCTGTACAAGTGGGGACTTTTTTTTCGGGAATGACTTTTTCACCCCGCCGGTCGGACTTTGTGTCAAAATTTCCGGAAAATTTTTTCGAAATTTTTTTTTTCACCTTAGAGCGCGCCGCCCCCCCCCTCCCCCACCCCGGGGCGGGTTCCGGGTCAAAAAAAATTTTCGAAAAAAAAGTAGTTTTTTCGAGGTTTTTGGGGTGTTTAAGCGCGTTTTGGGGGTTCAAAGTGTTTTTTCGACTGAAAAATTTCGGTGACCAAAAACCACCTTAGTGAAATTTACGGCGCCCAGGCGGGTTCCGGGTGGAATTTTTGGTCGAAAAAAATTTCGAAATTTTACTTCATTTTTCGGACTTTTTAGAGTACTTTGACTCGTTTTTTTTGAAAATTTTTCCGTTTTTTCTTCCCCAACCCGGGCCGATAGGCCCGGGTTGGGGAAGTAAACACGCTCCGAAGGAGCGTGCACGTATATATGGGCGGGTTGCCGGCCTCCCGGTCAGACCCGGTCAAGGCAAAAAAAAAAAAATGAAATCACTTTTTCACCCCGCCGGAAGGACTTTGCGTCAAAATTTTTGACACTTTTTTTCCGATTTTTCCGAACCACCTTAGAGCGCGCCGCCCCCCCCCTCCCCCCACCCCGGGGCGGGTTCCGGGTGGAATTTTTGGTCGAAAAAAATTTCGAAATTTTACTTCATTTTTCGGACTTTTTAGAGTACTTTGACTCGTTTTTTTGAAAATTTTTCCGTTTTTTCTTCCCCAACCCGGGCCGATAGGCCCGGGTTGGGGAAGTAACACGCTCCGAAGGAGCGTGCACGTATATATGGGCGGGTTGCCGGCCTCCCGGTCAGACCCGGTCAAGGCAAAAAAAAAAAAATGAAATCACTTTTTCACCCCGCCGGAAGGACTTTGTGTCAAAATTTTTGACACTTTTTTTCCGATTTTTCCGAACCACCTTAGAGCGCGCCGCCCCCCCCCTCCCCCCACCCCGGGGCGGGTTCCGGGTGGAATTTTTGGTCGAAAAAAATTTCGAAATTTTACTTCATTTTTCGGACTTTTTAGAGTACTTTGACTCGTTTTTTTGAAAATTTTTCCGTTTTTTCTTCCCCAACCCGGGCCGATAGGCCCGGGTTGGGGAAGTAACACGCTCCGAAGGAGCGTGCACGTATATATGGGCGGGTTGCCGGCCTCCCGGTCAGACCCGGTCAAGGCAAAAAAAAAAAAATGAAATCACTTTTTCACCCCGCCGGAAGGACTTTGTGTCAAAATTTTTGACACTTTTTTTCCGATTTTTCCGAACCACCTTAGAGCGCGCCGCCCCCCCCCTCCCCCCACCCCGGGGCGGGTTCCGGGTGGAATTTTTGGTCGAAAAAAATTTCGAAATTTTACTTCATTTTTCGGACTTTTTAGAGTACTTTGACTCGTTTTTTTGAAAATTTTTCCGTTTTTTCTTCCCCAACCCGGGCCGATAGGCCCGGGTTGGGGAAGTAACACGCTCCGAAGGAGCGTGCACGTATATATGGGCGGGTTGCCGGCCTCCCGGTCAGACCCGGTCAAGGCAAAAAAAAAAAAATGAAATCACTTTTTCACCCCGCCGGAAGGACTTTGCGTCAAAATTTTTGACACTTTTTTTCCGATTTTTCCAAACCACCTTAGAGCGCGCCGCCCCCCCCCTCCCCCCACCCCGGGGCGGGTTCCGGGTGGAATTTTTGGTCGAAAAAAATTTCGAAATTTTACTTCATTTTTCGGACTTTTTAGAGTACTTTGACTCGTTTTTTTGAAAATTTTTCCGTTTTTTCTTCCCCAACCCGGGCCGATAGGCCCGGGTTGGGGAAGTAAACACGCTCCGAAGGAGCGTGCACGTATATATGGGCGGGTTGCCGGCCTCCCGGTCAGACCCGGTCAAGGCAAAAAAAAAAAAATGAAATCACTTTTTCACCCCGCCGGAAGGACTTTGCGTCAAAATTTTTGACACTTTTTTTCCGATTTTTCCGAACCACCTTAGAGCGCGCCGCCCCCCCCCTCCCCCACCCCGGGGCGGGTTCCGGGTCAAAAAAAATTTTCGAAAAAAAAGTAGTTTTTTCGAGGTTTTTGGGGTGTTTAAGCGCGTTTTGGGGGTTCAAAGTCGTTTTTTCGACTGAAAAATTTTCGGTGACCAAAACCACCTTGGTGAAATTTACGGCGCCCAGGCGGGTTCCGGGTGGAATTTTTGGTCGAAAAAAATTTCGAAATTTTACTTCATTTTTCGGACTTTTTAGAGTACTTTGACTCGTTTTTTTGAAATTTTTTCCGTTTTTTCTTCCCCAACCCGGGCCGATAGGCCCGGGTTGGGGAAGTAAACACGCTCCGAAGGAGCGTGACTACATATATATGAGAGGCCATGTGCGTCTGTCTGTCTGTCTGTGCTCGGCAGGTCCAAAAATTGAACGACTTTTTCGCCGAAACGACAAAATTTCGGGGGCCTATCACTCCACCGCTCGGACTAGAACTCATAATTTACGTGGCGTCTCTCTTAAAAGGTGGCGAAATTTTTGGGCCGAACCACCTTAGAGCGCGGCGCCCCGCACGGGGGCTCGGGTCACAGAAAATTTCGAACCAGACGCCTGTACAAGTGGGGACTTTTTTTTCGGGAATGACTTTTTCACCCCGCCGGGCGGACTTTGTGTCAAAATTTCCGGAAAATTTTTTCGAAATTTTTTTTTTCACCTTAGAGCGCGCCGCCCCCCCCCTCCCCCACCCCGGGGCGGGTTCCGGGTCAAAAAAAATTTTCGAAAAAAAAGTAGTTTTTTCGAGGTTTTTGGGGTGTTTAAGCGCGTTTTGGGGGTTCAAAGTCGTTTTTTCGACTGAAAAATTTTCGGTGACCAAAACCACCTTGGTGAAATTTACGGCGCCCAGGCGGGTTCCGGGTGGAATTTTTGGTCGAAAAAAATTTCGAAATTTTACTTCATTTTTCGGACTTTTTAGAGTACTTTGACTCGTTTTTTTGAAATTTTTTCCGTTTTTTCTTCCCCAACCCGGGCCGATAGGCCCGGGTTGGGGAAGTAAACACGCTCCGAAGGAGCGTGCACGTATATATGGGCGGGTTGCCGGCCTCCCGGTCAGACCCGGTCAAGGCAAAAAAAAAAAAATGAAATCACTTTTTCACCCCGCCGGAAGGACTTTGTGTCAAAATTTTTGACACTTTTTTTCCGATTTTTCCGAACCACCTTAGAGCGCGCCGCCCCCCCCCTCCCCCCACCCCGGGGCGGGTTCCGGGTGGAATTTTTGGTCGAAAAAAATTTCGAAATTTTACTTCATTTTTCGGACTTTTTAGAGTACTTTGACTCGTTTTTTTGAAATTTTTTCCGTTTTTTCTTCCCCAACCCGGGCCGATAGGCCCGGGTTGGGGAAGAAACACGCTCCGAAGGAGCGTGACTACATATATATGAGAGGCCATGTGCGTCTGTCTGTGTGTCTGTCTGTGTGTCTGTGCTCGGCAGGTCCAAAAATTGAACGACTTTTTCGCCGAAACGACAAAATTTCGGGGGCCTATCACTCCACCGCTCGGACTAGAACTCATAATTTACGTGGCGTCTCTCTTAAAAGGTGCACGAAATTTTTGGGCCGAACCACCTTAGAGCGCGGCGCCGCGCACGGGGGCTCGGGTCACAGAAAATTTCGAACCAGACGCCTGTACAAGTGGGAACTTTTTTTCCGGGAATCACTTTTTCACCCCGCCGCTCGGACTTTGTGTCAAAATTTCCGAAATTTTTTTTCGAAATTTTTGAAACCACCTTAGAGCGCGGGCCCCCCCCCCCCCCCCCACCCCGGGGCGGGTTCCTGGTGTGAAATTTGGTCGAAAAAAAATTTCGAAATTTTACACCTGTTTTCGGACTTTTCCGTGTTTTTGGTGGCGTTGGAGGGGTAGTTTGGCCATTTTTCGGCGAAAAAAAATTTGGCTGACCATTGCTCCCTTTGCAGAATTTGGGCACCTGCAGGTGGTTCCTGGTGTGAAATTTGGTCGAAAAAAAATTTCGAAATTTTACACCTGTTTTCAGACTTTTCCGTGTTTTTGGTGGCGTTGGAGGGGTAGTTTGGCCATTTTTCGGCGAAAAAAAATTTGGCTGACCATTGCTCCCTTTGCAGAATTTGGGCACCTGCAGGTGGTTCCTGGTGTGAAATTTGGTCGAAAAAAAATTTCGAAATTTTACACCTGTTTTCAGACTTTTCCCTGTTTTTGGTGGCGTTGGAGGGGTAGTTTGGCCATTTTTCGGCGAACTTAACTCGAAAACCATGCCAGTACATACCAGTTGGTGCTCTATTAGCTGTCAACCCAGGGACCACCACGTGGAGGTTGAGCACCATCGGTCCCCTTGCATCGTCCGCGAATGCATCACCACCTTCGCCAAGAGATGCTGTTGCAGGATGGAGTCGTCATGTGTTATTCGAGACTGGAGGTCCTATGAATTTTTTTTTATTTTATTTTGATGTGATGATGAACATGCAATGCGAATAGCCTCTATTCGAGCCAACCCGGCTTTTCTTCATGAATCCGGGCCGGGGTACTGGCGCCGAATTTGCCACCAAAACACGAACTTTGCTTCGCCCGAACTTAGCTTCGCCCGAACTTTGCTTCGCCCAGAACGGTCAAGGCAAAAAAAAAAAATGAAATCACTTTTTCACCCCGCCGGAAGGACTTTGCGTCAAAATTTTTGACACTTTTTTTCCGATTTTTCCAAACCACCTTAGAGCGCGCCGCCCCCCCCCTCCCCCCACCCCGGGGCGGGTTCCGGGTGGAATTTTGGTCGAAAAAAATTTCGAAATTTTACTTCATTTTTCGGACTTTTTAGAGTACTTTGACTCGTTTTTTTGAAATTTTTTCCGTTTTTTCTTCCCCAACCCGGGCCGATAGGCCCGGGTTGGGGAAGCAACACGCTCCGAAGGAGCGTGACTATATATATATGAGAGGCCATGTGCGTCTGTGTGTCTGTGTGTCTGTCTGTCTGTCCGGGGCAGGTCCAAAAATTGAACGACTTTTTCACCGAAACTACAAAATTTCTGGGGCCTATCACTCCACCGCTCGGACTAGAACTCATAATTTACGTGGCGTCTCTCTTAAAAGGTGGACGAAATTTTTGGGCCGAACCACCTTAGAGCGCGGCGCCCCGCACGGGGGCTCGGGTCACAGAAAATTTCGAACCAGACTCCAGTACAAGTGGGGACTTTTTTTTCGGGAATCAGTTTTTCACCCCGCCGGGCGGACTTTGTGTCAAAATTTCCGGAAAATTTTTTCGAAATTTTTTTTTTCACCTTAGAGCGCGCCGCCCCCCCCCTCTCCCACCCCGGGGCGGGTTCCGGGTCAAAAAAAATTTTCGAAAAAAAAGTAGTTTTTTCGAGGTTTTCGGGGTGTTTAAGCGCTTTGGCTCGTTTTTTTTTTGAAAATTTTCCGTTTTTTCTTCCCCAACCCGGGCCGATAGGCCCGGGTTGGGGAAGTAAACACGCTCCGAAGGAGCGTGACTATATATATATGAGAGGCCATGTGCGTCTGTGTGTCTGTGTGTCTGTCTGTCTGTCCGGGGCAGGTCCAAAAATTGAACGACTTTTTCACCGAAACTACAAAATTTCTGGGGCCTATCACTCCACCGCTCGGACTAGAACTCATAATTTACGTGGCGTCTCTCTTAAAAGGTGGACGAAATTTTTGGGCCGAACCACCTTAGAGCGCGGCGCCCCGCACGGGGGCTCGGGTCACAGAAAATTTCGAACCAGACTCCAGTACAAGTGGGGACTTTTTTTTCGGGAATCAGTTTTTCACCCCGCCGGGCGGACTTTGTGTCAAAATTTCCGGAAAATTTTTTCGAAATTTTTTTTTTTCACCTTAGAGCGCGCCGCCCCCCCCCTCTCCCACCCCGGGGCGGGTTCCGGGTCAAAAAAAATTTTCGAAAAAAAAGTAGTTTTTTCGAGGTTTTCGGGGTGTTTAAGCGCTTTGGCTCGTTTTTTTTTTGAAAATTTTCCGTTTTTTCTTCCCCAACCCGGGCCGATAGGCCCGGGTTGGGGAAGTAAACACGCTCCGAAGGAGCGTGACTATATATATATGAGAGACCATGTGCGTCTGTCTGTCTGTCTGTGTGTCTGTCCGGGGCGGGTCCGAAAATTTAAGGACTTTTTCGCCGAAACGACATAATTTCGGGGGCCTATCACCCAGCCGCTCGGACTAGAACTCATAATTTACATGGCGTCTCTCTTAAAAGGTGCGACGAAATTTTTGGGCCGAACCACCTTAGAGCGCGGCGCCCCGCACGGGGGCTCGGGTCACAGAAAATTTCGAACCAGACTCCAGTACAAGTGGGGACTTTTTTTTCGGGAATCAGTTTTTCACCCCGCCGGGCGGACTTTGTGTCAAAATTTCCGGAAAATTTTTTCGAAATTTTTTTTTTTCACCTTAGAGCGCGCCGCCCCCCCCCTCTCCCACCCCGGGGCGGGTTCCGGGTCAAAAAAAATTTTCGAAAAAAAAGTAGTTTTTTCGAGGTTTTCGGGGTGTTTAAGCGCTTTGGCTCGTTTTTTTTTTGAAAATTTTCCGTTTTTTCTTCCCCAACCCGGGCCGATAGGCCCGGGTTGGGGAAGTAAACACGCTCCGAAGGAGCGTGCACGTATATATGGGCGGGTTGCCGGCCTCCCGGTCAGACCCGGTCAAGGCAAAAAAAAAAAAATGAAATCACTTTTTCACCCCGCCGGAAGGACTTTGTGTCAAAATTTTTGACACTTTTTTTCCGATTTTTCCGAACCACCTTAGAGCGCGGCGCCCCCCCCTCCCCCACCCCGGGGCGGGTTCCGGGTGGAATTTTTGGTCGAAAAAAATTTCGAAATTTTACTTCATTTTTCGGACTTTTTCGAGTACTTTGACTCGTTTTTTTGGAAAATTTTCCGTTTTTTCTTCCCCAACCCGGGCCGATAGGCCCGGGTTGGGGAAGTAAACACGCTCCGAAGGAGCGTGCACGTATATATGGGCGGGTTGCCGGCCTCCCGGTCAGACCCGGTCAAGGCAAAAAAAAAAAAATGAAATCACTTTTTCACCCCGCCGGAAGGACTTTGTGTCAAAATTTTTGACACTTTTTTTCCGATTTTTCCGAACCACCTTAGAGCGCGGCGCCCCCCCCTCCCCCACCCCGGGGCGGGTTCCGGGTGGAATTTTTGGTCGAAAAAAATTTCGAAATTTTACTTCATTTTTCGGACTTTTTCGAGTACTTTGACTCGTTTTTTTGGAAAATTTTCCGTTTTTTCTTCCCCAACCCGGGCCGATAGGCCCGGGTTGGGGAAGTAAACACGCTCCGAAGGAGCGTGCACGTATATATGGGCGGGTTGCCGGCCTCCCGGTCAGACCCGGTCAAGGCAAAAAAAAAAAAATGAAATCACTTTTTCACCCCGCCGGAAGGACTTTGTGTCAAAATTTTTGACACTTTTTTTCCGATTTTTCCGAACCACCTTAGAGCGCGGCGCCCCCCCCTCCCCCACCCCGGGGCGGGTTCCGGGTGGAATTTTTGGTCGAAAAAAATTTCGAAATTTTACTTCATTTTTCGGACTTTTTCGAGTACTTTGACTCGTTTTTTTTGAAAATTTTCCGTTTTTTCTTCCCCAACCCGGGCCGATAGGCCCGGGTTGGGGAAGTAAACACGCTCCGAAGGAGCGTGCACGTATATATGGGCGGGTTGCCGGCCTCCCGGTCAGACCCGGTCAAGGCAAAAAAAAAAAAATGAAATCACTTTTTCACCCCGCCGGAAGGACTTTGCGTCAAAATTTTTGACACTTTTTTTCCGATTTTTCCGAACCACCTTAGAGCGCGGCGCCCCCCCCTCCCCCACCCCGGGGCGGGTTCCGGGTCAAAAAAAATTTTCGAAAAAAAAGTAGTTTTTTCGAGGTTTTTGGGGTGTTTAAGCGCGTTTTGGGGGTTCAAAGTCGTTTTTTCGACTGAAAAATTTTCGGTGACCAAAACCACCTTGGTGAAATTTACGGCGCCCAGGCGGGTTCCGGGTGGAATTTTTGGTCGAAAAAAATTTCGAAATTTTACTTCATTTTTCGGACTTTTTAGAGTACTTTGACTCGTTTTTTTTTTGAAATTTTTTCCGTTTTTTCTTCCCCAACCCGGGCCGATAGGCCCGGGTTGGGGAAGTAACACGCTCCGAAGGAGCGTGCACGTATATATGGGCGGGTTGCCGGCCTCCCGGTCAGACCCGGTCAAGGCAAAAAAAAAAAAATGAAATCACTTTTTCACCCCGCCGGAAGGACTTTGTGTCAAAATTTTTGACACTTTTTTTCCGATTTTTCCGAACCACCTTAGAGCGCGGCGCCCCCCCCCTCCCCCACCCCGGGGCGGGTTCCGGGTGGAATTTTTGGTCGAAAAAAATTTCGAAATTTTACTTCATTTTTCGGACTTTTTCGAGTACTTTGACTCGTTTTTTTGAAAATTTTCCGTTTTTTCTTCCCCAACCCGGGCCGATAGGCCCGGGTTGGGGAAGTAACACGCTCCGAAGGAGCGTGCACGTATATATGGGCGGGTTGCCGGCCTCCCGGTCAGACCCGGTCAAGGCAAAAAAAAAAAAATGAAATCACTTTTTCACCCCGCCGGAAGGACTTTGTGTCAAAATTTTTGACACTTTTTTTCCGATTTTTCCGAACCACCTTAGAGCGCGCCGCCCCCCCCTCCCCCACCCCGGGGCGGGTTCCGGGTCAAAAAAAATTTTCGAAAAAAAAGTAGTTTTTTCGAGGTTTTTGGGGTGTTTAAGCGCGTTTTGGGGGTTCAAAGTCGTTTTTTCGACTGAAAAATTTTCGGTGACCAAAACCACCTTGGTGAAATTTACGGCGCCCAGGCGGGTTCCGGGTGGAATTTTTGGTCGAAAAAAATTTCGAAATTTTACTTCATTTTTCGGACTTTTTAGAGTACTTTGACTCGTTTTTTTGAAATTTTTTCCGTTTTTTCTTCCCCAACCCGGGCCGATAGGCCCGGGTTGGGGAAGTAACACGCTCCGAAGGAGCGTGCACGTATATATGGGCGGGTTGCCGGCCTCCCGGTCAGACCCGGTCAAGGCAAAAAAAAAAAAATGAAATCACTTTTTCACCCCGCCGGAAGGACTTTGTGTCAAAATTTTTGACACTTTTTTTCCGATTTTTCCGAACCACCTTAGAGCGCGGCGCCCCCCCCTCCCCCACCCCGGGGCGGGTTCCGGGTGGAATTTTTGGTCGAAAAAAATTTCGAAATTTTACTTCATTTTTCGGACTTTTTCGAGTACTTTGACTCGTTTTTTTTGAAAATTTTC
The DNA here is from genome assembly GCA_030068145.1 of Diplonema papillatum. Lineage (NCBI taxonomy): Eukaryota > Euglenozoa > Diplonemea > Diplonemida > Diplonemidae > Diplonema > Diplonema papillatum. Next base: position 9,991 of record JAPJBO010001999.1, read on the forward strand.
CGTTTTTTCTTCCCCAACCCGGGCCGATAGGCCCGGGTTGGGGAAGTAAACACGCTCCGAAGGAGCGTGACTACGTATATATGGGCGGGTTGCCCATGTGCGTCTGTGTGTCTGTCTGTCTGTGCTCGGCGGGTCCGAAAATTTAAGCACTTTTTTGCCGAAACGACAAAATTTCGGGGGCCTATCACCCAGCCGCTCGGACTAGAACTCATAATTTACGTGGCGTCTCTCTTAAAAGTTGCGCGAAATTTTTGGGCCGAACCACCTTAGAGCGCGGCGCCGCGCACGGGGGCTCGGGTCACAGAAAATTTCGAACCAGACGCCTGTACAAGTGGGGGCTTTTTTTTCGGGAATGACTTTTTCACCCCGCCGGAAGGACTTTGTGTCAAAATTTCCGGAAAATTTTTTCGAAATTTTTTTTTTCACCTTAGAGCGCGCCGCCCCCCCCCCCCTCCCACCCCGGGGCGGGTTCCGGGTCAAAAAAAATTTTCGAAAAAAAAGTAGTTTTTTCGAGGTTTTTGGGGTGTTTAAGCGCGTTTTGGGGGTTCAAAGTCGTTTTTTCGACTGAAAATTTTCGGTGACTAAAACCACCTTGGTGAAATTTACGGCGCCCAGGCGGGTTCCGGGTGGAATTTTTGGTCGAAAAAAATTTCGAAATTTTACTTCATTTTTCGGACTTTTTAGAGTACTTTGACTCGTTTTTTTTGAAATTTTTTCCGTTTTTTCTTCCCCAACCCGGGCCGATAGGCCCGGGTTGGGGAAGTAAACACGCTCCGAAGGAGCGTGCACGTATATATGGGCGGGTTGCCGGCCTCCCGGTCAGACCCGGTCAAGGCAAAAAAAAAAAAATGAAATCACTTTTTCACCCCGCCGGAAGGACTTTGCGTCAAAATTTTTGACACTTTTTTTCCGATTTTTCCAAACCACCTTAGAGCGCGCCGCCCCCCCCCTCCCCCCACCCCGGGGCGGGTTCCGGGTGGAATTTTTGGTCGAAAAAAATTTCGAAATTTTACTTCATTTTTCGGACTTTTTAGAGTACTTTGACTCGTTTTTTTGAAAATTTTTCCGTTTTTTCTTCCCCAACCCGGGCCGATAGGCCCGGGTTGGGGAAGTAACACGCTCCGAAGGAGCGTGCACGTATATATGGGCGGGTTGCCGGCCTCCCGGTCAGACCCGGTCAAGGCAAAAAAAAAAAAATGAAATCACTTTTTCACCCCGCCGGAAGGACTTTGCGTCAAAATTTTTGACACTTTTTTTCCGATTTTTCCGAACCACCTTAGAGCGCGCCGCCCCCCCCCTCCCCCCACCCCGGGGCGGGTTCCGGGTGGAATTTTTGGTCGAAAAAAATTTCGAAATTTTACTTCATTTTTCGGACTTTTTAGAGTACTTTGACTCGTTTTTTTGAAAATTTTTCCGTTTTTTCTTCCCCAACCCGGGCCGATAGGCCCGGGTTGGGGAAGTAACACGCTCCGAAGGAGCGTGACTACATATATATGAGAGACCATGTGCGTCTGTGTGTCTGTCTGTCTGTGCTCGGCAGGTCCAAAAATTGAACGACTTTTTCGCCGAAACGACAAAATTTCGGGGGCCTATCACTCCACCGCTCGGACTAGAACTCATAATTTACGTGGCGTCTCTCTTAAAAGGTGCACGAAATTTTTGGGCCGAACCACCTTAGAGCGCGGCGCCGCGCACGGGGGCTCGGGTCACAGAAAATTTCGAACCAGACGCCTGTACAAGTGGGGACTTTTTTTTCGAGAATGACTTTTTCACCCCGCCGGTCGGACTTTGTGTCAAAATTTCCGGAAAATTTTTTCAAAATTTTTTTTTTCACCTTAGAGCGCGCCGCCCCCCCCCCTCCCCCCACCCCGGGGCGGGTTCCGGGTGGAATTTTTGGTCGAAAAAAATTTCGAAATTTTACTTCATTTTTCGGACTTTTTAGAGTACTTTGACTCGTTTTTTTGAAAATTTTTCCGTTTTTTCTTCCCCAACCCGGGCCGATAGGCCCGGGTTGGGGAAGTAACACGCTCCGAAGGAGCGTGCACGTATATATGGGCGGGTTGCCGGCCTCCCGGTCAGACCCGGTCAAGGCAAAAAAAAAAAAATGAAATCACTTTTTCACCCCGCCGGAAGGACTTTGTGTCAAAATTTTTGACACTTTTTTTCCGATTTTTCCGAACCACCTTAGAGCGCGCCGCCCCCCCCCTCCCCCCACCCCGGGGCGGGTTCCGGGTGGAATTTTTGGTCGAAAAAAATTTCGAAATTTTACTTCATTTTTCGGACTTTTTAGAGTACTTTGACTCGTTTTTTTGAAAATTTTTCCGTTTTTTCTTCCCCAACCCGGGCCGATAGGCCCGGGTTGGGGAAGTAACACGCTCCGAAGGAGCGTGCACGTATATATGGGCGGGTTGCCGGCCTCCCGGTCAGACCCGGTCAAGGCAAAAAAAAAAAAATGAAATCACTTTTTCACCCCGCCGGAAGGACTTTGCGTCAAAATTTTTGACACTTTTTTTCCGATTTTTCCAAACCACCTTAGAGCGCGCCGCCCCCCCCCTCCCCCCACCCCGGGGCGGGTTCCGGGTGGAATTTTTGGTCGAAAAAAATTTCGAAATTTTACTTCATTTTTCGGACTTTTTAAGTACTTTGACTCGTTTTTTTGAAATTTTTTCCGTTTTTTCTTCCCCAACCCGGGCCGATAGGCCCGGGTTGGGGAAGTAAACACGCTCCGAAGGAGCGTGACTATATATATATGAGCGGCCATGTGCGTCTGTCTGTGTGTCTGTGTGTCTGTGCTCGGCGGGTCCGAAAATTTAACGACTTTTTCGCCGAAACGACAAAATTTCGGGGGCCTATCACCCAGCCGCTCGGACTAGAACTCATAATTTACGTGGCGTCTCTCTTAAAAGTTGGCGAAATTTTTGGGCCGAACCACCTTAGAGCGCGGCGCCCCGCACGGGGGCTCGGGTCACAGAAAATTTCGAACCAGACGCCTGTACAAGTGGGGACTTTTTTTTCGGGAATGACTTTTTCACCCCGCCGGTCGGACTTTGTGTCAAAATTTCCGGAAAATTTTTTCGAAATTTTTTTTTTCACCTTAGAGCGCGCCGCCCCCCCCCCTCCCCCACCCCGGGGCGGGTTCCGGGTCAAAAAAAATTTTCGAAAAAAAAGTAGTTTTTTCGAGGTTTTTGGGGTGTTTAAGCGCGTTTTGGGGGTTCAAAGTCGTTTTTTCGACTGAAAAATTTTCGGTGACCAAAACCACCTTGGTGAAATTTACGGCGCCCAGGCGGGTTCCGGGTGGAATTTTTGGTCGAAAAAAATTTCGAAATTTTACTTCATTTTTCGGACTTTTTAGAGTACTTTGACTCGTTTTTTTGAAATTTTTTCCGTTTTTTCTTCCCCAACCCGGGCCGATAGGCCCGGGTTGGGGAAGTAAACACGCTCCGAAGGAGCGTGCACGTATATATGGGCGGGTTGCCGGCCTCCCGGTCAGACCCGGTCAAGGCAAAAAAAAAAAAATGAAATCACTTTTTCACCCCGCCGGAAGGACTTTGTGTCAAAATTTTTGACACTTTTTTTCCGATTTTTCCGAACCACCTTAGAGCGCGGCGCCCCCCCCTCCCCCACCCCGGGGCGGGTTCCGGGTCAAAAAAAATTTTCGAAAAAAAAGTAGTTTTTTCGAGGTTTTTGGGGTGTTTAAGCGCGTTTTGGGGGTTCAAAGTCGTTTTTTCGACTGAAAAATTTTCGGTGACCAAAACCACCTTGGTGAAATTTACGGCGCCCAGGCGGGTTCCGGGTGGAATTTTTGGTCGAAAAAAATTTCGAAATTTTACTTCATTTTTCGGACTTTTTCGAGTACTTTGACTCGTTTTTTTTGAAATTTTTTCCGTTTTTTCTTCCCCAACCCGGGCCGATAGGCCCGGGTTGGGGAAGTAACACGCTCCGAAGGAGCGTGACTATATATATATGAGAGGCCATGTGCGTCTGTGTGTCTGTCTGTCTGTCTGTCTGTCCGGGGCAGGTCCAAAAATTGAACGACTTTTTCGCCGAAACGACAAAATTTCGGGGGCCTATCACTCCACCGCTCGGACTAGAACTCATAATTTACGTGGCGTCTCTCTTAAAAGGTGCACGAAATTTTTGGGCCGAACCACCTTAGAGCGCGGCGCCCCGCACGGGGGCTCGGGTCACAGAAAATTTCGAACCAGACGCCTGTACAAGTGGGGACTTTTTTTTCGGGAATCACTTTTTCACCCCGCCGGTCGGACTTTGTGTCAAAATTTCCGGAAAATTTTTTCGAAATTTTTTTTTTCACCTTAGAGCGCGCCGCCCCCCCCCTCCCCCACCCCGGGGCGGGTTCCGGGTCAAAAAAAATTTTCGAAAAAAAAGTAGTTTTTTCGAGGTTTTCGGGGTGTTTAAGCGCTTTGGCTCGTTTTTTTTTGAAAATTTTCCGTTTTTTCTTCCCCAACCCGGGCCGATAGGCCCGGGTTGGGGAAGTAAACACGCTCCGAAGGAGCGTGCACGTATATATGGGCGGGTTGCCGGCCTCCCGGTCAGACCCGGTCAAGGCAAAAAAAAAAAAATGAAATCACTTTTTCACCCCGCCGGAAGGACTTTGTGTCAAAATTTTTGACACTTTTTTTCCGATTTTTCCGAACCACCTTAGAGCGCGGCGCCCCCCCCTCCCCCACCCCGGGGCGGGTTCCGGGTCAAAAAAAATTTTCGAAAAAAAAGTAGTTTTTTCGAGGTTTTTGGGGTGTTTAAGCGCGTTTTGGGGGTTCAAAGTCGTTTTTTCGACTGAAAAATTTTCGGTGACCAAAACCACCTTGGTGAAATTTACGGCGCCCAGGCGGGTTCCGGGTGGAATTTTTGGTCGAAAAAAATTTCGAAATTTTACTTCATTTTTCGGACTTTTTAGAGTACTTTGACTCGTTTTTTTGAAATTTTTTCCGTTTTTTCTTCCCCAACCCGGGCCGATAGGCCCGGGTTGGGGAAGTAACACGCTCCGAAGGAGCGTGACTACATATATATGAGAGACCATGTGCGTCTGTGTGTCTGTGTGTCTGTGCTCGGCGGGTCCGAAAATTTAAGACTTTTTCGCCGAAACGACAAAATTTCGGGGGCCTATCACCCAGCCGCTCGGACTAGAACTCATAATTTACGTGGCGTCTCTCTTAAAAGGTGCGCGAAATTTTTGGGCCGAACCACCTTAGAGCGCGGCGCCGCGCACGGGGGCTCGGGTCACAGAAAATTTCGAACCAGACGCCTGTACAAGTGGGGACTTTTTTTTCGGGAATGACTTTTTCACCCCGCCGGGCGGACTTTGTGTCAAAATTTCCGGAAAATTTTTTCGAAATTTTTTTTTTCACCTTAGAGCGCGCCGCCCCCCCCCCCCCCCACCCCGGGGCGGGTTCCGGGTCAAAAAAAATTTTCGAAAAAAAAGTAGTTTTTTCGAGGTTTTTGGGGTGTTTAAGCGCGTTTTGGGGGTTCAAAGTCGTTTTTTCGACTGAAAATTTTCGGTGACCAAAACCACCTTGGTGAAATTTACGGCGCCCAGGCGGGTTCCGGGTGGAATTTTTGGTCGAAAAAAATTTCGAAATTTTACTTCATTTTTCGGACTTTTTAGAGTACTTTGACTCGTTTTTTTTGAAATTTTTTCCGTTTTTTCTTCCCCAACCCGGGCCGATAGGCCCGGGTTGGGGAAGTAAACACGCTCCGAAGGAGCGTGACTATATATATATGAGAGACCATGTGCGTCTGTGTCTGTCTGTGTGTCTGTCCGGGGCGGGTCCGAAAATTTAAGGACTTTTTCGCCGAAACGACATAATTTCGGGGGCCTATCACCCAGCCGCTCGGACTAGAACTCATAATTTACGTGGCGTCTCTCTTAAAAGGTGCACGAAATTTTTGGGCCGAACCACCTTAGAGCGCGGCGCCGCGCACGGGGGCTCGGGTCACAGAAAATTTCGAACCAGACGCCTGTACAAGTGGGGACTTTTTTTTCGAGAATGACTTTTTCACCCCGCCGGTCGGACTTTGTGTCAAAATTTCCGGAAAATTTTTTCAAAATTTTTTTTTTCACCTTAGAGCGCGCCGCCCCCCCCCCTCCCCCCACCCCGGGGCGGGTTCCGGGTCAAAAAAAATTTTCGAAAAAAATTTCGAAATTTTACTTCATTTTTCGGACTTTTTAGAGTACTTTGACTCGTTTTTTTGAAAATTTTTCCGTTTTTTCTTCCCCAACCCGGGCCGATAGGCCCGGGTTGGGGAAGTAACACGCTCCGAAGGAGCGTGACTACGTATATATGAGAGGCCATGTGCGTCTGTCTGTCTGTCCTCGGCAGGTCCAAAAATTGAACGACTTTTTCGCCGAAACGACAAAATTTCGGGGGCCTATCACTCCACCGCTCGGACTAGAACTCATAATTTACGTGGCGTCTCTCTTAAAAGGTGGACGAAATTTTTGGGCCGAACCACCTTAGAGCGCGGCGCCCCGCACGGGGGCTCGGGTCACAGAAAATTTCGAACCAGACGCCTGTACAAGTGGGGACTTTTTTTTCGGGAATCACTTTTTCACCCCGCCGGGCGGACTTTGTGTCAAAATTTCCGGAAAATTTTTTCGAAATTTTTTTTTTCACCTTAGAGCGCGCCGCCCCCCCCCTCCCCCACCCCGGGGCGGGTTCCGGGTCAAAAAAAATTTTCGAAAAAAAAGTAGTTTTTTCGAGGTTTTTGGGGTGTTTAAGCGCGTTTTGGGGGTTCAAAGTCGTTTTTTCGACTGAAAAATTTTCGGTGACCAAAACCACCTTGGTGAAATTTACGGGTTCCGGGTGGAATTTTTGGTCGAAAAAAATTTCGAAATTTTACTTCATTTTTCGGACTTTTTAGAGTACTTTGACTCGTTTTTTTGAAAATTTTTCCGTTTTTTCTTCCCCAACCCGGGCCGATAGGCCCGGGTTGGGGAAGTAAACACGCTCCGAAGGAGCGTGCACGTATATATGGGCGGGTTGCCGGCCTCCCGGTCAGACCCGGTCAAGGCAAAAAAAAAAAAATGAAATCACTTTTTCACCCCGCCGGAAGGACTTTGCGTCAAAATTTTTGACACTTTTTTTCCGATTTTTCCGAACCACCTTAGAGCGCGCCGCCCCCCCCTCCCCCACCCCGGGGCGGGTTCCGGGTCAAAAAAAATTTTCGAAAAAAAAGTAGTTTTTTCGAGGTTTTTGGGGTGTTTAAGCGCGTTTTGGGGGTTCAAAGTCGTTTTTTCGACTGAAAAATTTTCGGTGACCAAAACCACCTTGGTGAAATTTACGGCGCCCAGGCGGGTTCCGGGTGGAATTTTTGGTCGAAAAAAATTTCGAAATTTTACTTCATTTTTCGGACTTTTTAGAGTACTTTGACTCGTTTTTTTGAAATTTTTTCCGTTTTTTCTTCCCCAACCCGGGCCGATAGGCCCGGGTTGGGGAAGTAACACGCTCCGAAGGAGCGTGACTACATATATATGAGAGGCCATGTGCGTCTGTCTGTCTGTCCTCGGCAGGTCCAAAAATTGAACGACTTTTTCGCCGAAACGACAAAATTTCGGGGGCCTATCACTCCACCGCTCGGACTAGAACTCATAATTTACGTGGCGTCTCTCTTAAAAGGTGCACGAAATTTTTGGGCCGAACCACCTTAGAGCGCGGCGCCCCGCACGGGGGCTCGGGTCACAGAAAATTTCGAACCAGACGCCTGTACAAGTGGGGACTTTTTTTTCGGGAATGACTTTTTCACCCCGCCGGTCGGACTTTGTGTCAAAATTTCCGGAAAATTTTTTCGAAATTTTTTTTTTCACCTTAGAGCGCGCCGCCCCCCCCCTCCCCCACCCCGGGGCGGGTTCCGGGTCAAAAAAAATTTTCGAAAAAAAAGTAGTTTTTTCGAGGTTTTTGGGGTGTTTAAGCGCGTTTTGGGGGTTCAAAGTCGTTTTTTCGACTGAAAAATTTTCGGTGACCAAAACCACCTTGGTGAAATTTACGGGTTCCGGGTGGAATTTTTGGTCGAAAAAAATTTCGAAATTTTACTTCATTTTTCGGACTTTTTAGAGTACTTTGACTCGTTTTTTTTGAAAATTTTTCCGTTTTTTCTTCCCCAACCCGGGCCGATAGGCCCGGGTTGGGGAAGTAACACGCTCCGAAGGAGCGTGCACGTATATATGGGCGGGTTGCCGGCCTCCCGGTCAGACCCGGTCAAGGCAAAAAAAAAAAAATGAAATCACTTTTTCACCCCGCCGGAAGGACTTTGTGTCAAAATTTTTGACACTTTTTTTCCGATTTTTCCGAACCACCTTAGAGCGCGCCGCCCCCCCCCTCCCCCCACCCCGGGGCGGGTTCCGGGTGGAATTTTTGGTCGAAAAAAATTTCGAAATTTTACTTCATTTTTCGGACTTTTTAGAGTACTTTGACTCGTTTTTTTGAAAATTTTTCCGTTTTTTCTTCCCCAACCCGGGCCGATAGGCCCGGGTTGGGGAAGTAACACGCTCCGAAGGAGCGTGCACGTATATATGGGCGGGTTGCCGGCCTCCCGGTCAGACCCGGTCAAGGCAAAAAAAAAAAAATGAAATCACTTTTTCACCCCGCCGGAAGGACTTTGCGTCAAAATTTTTGACACTTTTTTTCCGATTTTTCCAAACCACCTTAGAGCGCGCCGCCCCCCCCCTCCCCCCACCCCGGGGCGGGTTCCGGGTGGAATTTTTGGTCGAAAAAAATTTCGAAATTTTACTTCATTTTTCGGACTTTTTAAGTACTTTGACTCGTTTTTTTGAAAATTTTTCCGTTTTTTCTTCCCCAACCCGGGCCGATAGGCCCGGGTTGGGGAAGTAAACACGCTCCGAAGGAGCGTGCACGTATATATGGGCGGGTTGCCGGCCTCCCGGTCAGACCCGGTCAAGGCAAAAAAAAAAAAATGAAATCACTTTTTCACCCCGCCGGAAGGACTTTGTGTCAAAATTTTTGACACTTTTTTTCCGATTTTTCCGAACCACCTTAGAGCGCGCCGCCCCCCCCTCCCCCACCCCGGGGCGGGTTCCGGGTCAAAAAAAATTTTCGAAAAAAAAGTAGTTTTTTCGAGGTTTTTGGGGTGTTTAAGCGCGTTTTGGGGGTTCAAAGTCGTTTTTTCGACTGAAAAATTTTCGGTGACCAAAACCACCTTGGTGAAATTTACGGCGCCCAGGCGGGTTCCGGGTGGAATTTTTGGTCGAAAAAAATTTCGAAATTTTACTTCATTTTTCGGACTTTTTAGAGTACTTTGACTCGTTTTTTTTGAAAATTTTTCCGTTTTTTCTTCCCCAACCCGGGCCGATAGGCCCGGGTTGGGGAAGTAAACACGCTCCGAAGGAGCGTGACTACATATATATGAGAGGCCATGTGCGTCTGTCTGTGTGTCTGTGTGTCTGTCTGTCTGTCTGTGCTCGGCAGGTCCAAAAATTGAACGACTTTTTCGCCGAAACGACAAAATTTCGGGGGCCTATCACTCCACCGCTCGGACTAGAACTCATAATTTACGTGGCGTCTCTCTTAAAAGGTGCACGAAATTTTTGAGCCGAACCACCTTAGAGCGCGGCGCCGCGCACGGGGGCTCGGGTCACAGAAAATTTCGAACCAGACGCCTGTACAAGTGGGGACTTTTTTTTCGGGAATCAGTTTTTCACCCCGCCGGGCGGACTTTGTGTCAAAATTTCCGGAAAATTTTTTCGAAATTTTTTTTTTCACCTTAGAGCGCGCCGCCCCCCCCCTCCCCCACCCCGGGGCGGGTTCCGGGTGGAATTTTTGGTCGAAAAAAATTTCGAAATTTTACTTCATTTTTCGGACTTTTTAGAGTACTTTGACTCGTTTTTTTGAAAATTTTCCGTTTTTTCTTCCCCAACCCGGGCCGATAGGCCCGGGTTGGGGAAGTAAACACGCTCCGAAGGAGCGTGCACGTATATATGGGCGGGTTGCCGGCCTCCCGGTCAGACCCGGTCAAGGCAAAAAAAAAAAAATGAAATCACTTTTTCACCCCGCCGGAAGGACTTTGTGTCAAAATTTTTGACACTTTTTTTCCGATTTTTCCGAACCACCTTAGAGCGCGCCGCCCCCCCCCTCCCCCACCCCGGGGCGGGTTCCGGGTCAAAAAAAATTTTCGAAAAAAAAGTAGTTTTTTCGAGGTTTTTGGGGTGTTTAAGCGCGTTTTGGGGGTTCAAAGTCGTTTTTTCGACTGAAAAATTTTCGGTGACCAAAACCACCTTGGTGAAATTTAGGGCGCCCAGGCGGGTTCCGGGTGGAATTTTTGGTCGAAAAAAATTTCGAAATTTTACTTCATTTTTCGGACTTTTTAGAGTACTTTGACTCGTTTTTTTGAAAAAATTTTCCGTTTTTTCTTCCCCAACCCGGGCCGATAGGCCCGGGTTGGGGAAGTAACACGCTCCGAAGGAGCGTGCACGTATATATGGGCGGGTTGCCGGCCTCCCGGTCAGACCCGGTCAAGGCAAAAAAAAAAAAATGAAATCACTTTTTCACCCCGCCGGAAGGACTTTGCGTCAAAATTTTTGACACTTTTTTTCCGATTTTTCCGAACCACCTTAGAGCGCGCCGCCCCCCCCTCCCCCACCCCGGGGCGGGTTCCGGGTCAAAAAAAATTTTCGAAAAAAAAGTAGTTTTTTCGAGGTTTTTGGGGTGTTTAAGCGCGTTTTGGGGGTTCAAAGTCGTTTTTTCGACTGAAAAATTTTCGGTGACCAAAACCACCTTGGTGAAATTTACGGCGCCCAGGCGGGTTCCGGGTGGAATTTTTGGTCGAAAAAAATTTCGAAATTTTACTTCATTTTTCGGACTTTTTAGAGTACTTTGACTCGTTTTTTTGAAATTTTTTCCGTTTTTTCTTCCCCAACCCGGGCCGATAGGCCCGGGTTGGGGAAGTAACACGCTCCGAAGGAGCGTGACTACATATATATGAGAGGCCATGTGCGTCTGTCTGTGTGTCTGTCTGTGTGTCTGTGCTCGGCAGGTCCAAAAATTGAACGACTTTTTCGCCGAAACGACAAAATTTCGGGGGCCTATCACTCCACCGCTCGGACTAGAACTCATAATTTACGTGGCGTCTCTCTTAAAAGGTGGACGAAATTTTTGGGCCGAACCACCTTAGAGCGCGGCGCCCCGCACGGGGGCTCGGGTCACAGAAAATTTCGAACCAGACTCCAGTACAAGTGGGGACTTTTTTTTCGGGAATCAGTTTTTCACCCCGCCGGGCGGACTTTGTGTCAAAATTTCCGGAAAATTTTTTCGAAATTTTTTTTTTTCACCTTAGAGCGCGCCGCCCCCCCCCCCCCCCCCCCCACCCCGGGGCGGGTTCCGGGTGGAAATTTTGGTCGAAAAAAAAATTCGAAATTTTACTTCTGTTTTCGGACTTTTCCGAGTACTTGGTGGCGTTGCCGGCCTCCCGGTCAGACCCGGTCAAGGCAAAAAAAAAAAAATGAAATCACTTTTTCACCCCGCCGGAAGGACTTTGCGTCAAAATTTTTGACACTTTTTTTCCGATTTTTCCGAACCACCTTAGAGCGCGGCGCCCCCCCCTCCCCCACCCCGGGGCGGGTTCCGGGTCAAAAAAAATTTTCGAAAAAAAAGTAGTTTTTTCGAGGTTTTTGGGGTGTTTAAGCGCGTTTTGGGGGTTCAAAGTCGTTTTTTCGACTGAAAAATTTTCGGTGACCAAAACCACCTTGGTGAAATTTAGGGCGCCCAGGCGGGTTCCGGGTGGAATTTTTGGTCGAAAAAAATTTCGAAATTTTACTTCATTTTTCGGACTTTTTAGAGTACTTTGACTCGTTTTTTTTGAAAATTTTTCCGTTTTTTCTTCCCCAACCCGGGCCGATAGGCCCGGGTTGGGGAAGTAAACACGCTCCGAAGGAGCGTGCACGTATATATGGGCGGGTTGCCGGCCTCCCGGTCAGACCCGGTCAAGGCAAAAAAAAAAAAATGAAATCACTTTTTCACCCCGCCGGAAGGACTTTGCGTCAAAATTTTTGACACTTTTTTTCCGATTTTTCCGAACCACCTTAGAGCGCGCCGCCCCCCCCCTCCCCCCACCCCGGGGCGGGTTCCGGGTGGAATTTTTGGTCGAAAAAAATTTCGAAATTTTACTTCATTTTTCGGACTTTTTAGAGTACTTTGACTCGTTTTTTTGAAAATTTTTCCGTTTTTTCTTCCCCAACCCGGGCCGATAGGCCCGGGTTGGGGAAGTAACACGCTCCGAAGGAGCGTGCACGTATATATGGGCGGGTTGCCGGCCTCCCGGTCAGACCCGGTCAAGGCAAAAAAAAAAAAATGAAATCACTTTTTCACCCCGCCGGAAGGACTTTGCGTCAAAATTTTTGACACTTTTTTTCCGATTTTTCCAAACCACCTTAGAGCGCGCCGCCCCCCCCCTCCCCCCACCCCGGGGCGGGTTCCGGGTGGAATTTTTGGTCGAAAAAAATTTCGAAATTTTACTTCATTTTTCGGACTTTTTAGAGTACTTTGACTCGTTTTTTTGAAAATTTTTCCGTTTTTTCTTCCCCAACCCGGGCCGATAGGCCCGGGTTGGGGAAGTAACACGCTCCGAAGGAGCGTGCACGTATATATGGGCGGGTTGCCGGCCTCCCGGTCAGACCCGGTCAAGGCAAAAAAAAAAAAATGAAATCACTTTTTCACCCCGCCGGAAGGACTTTGCGTCAAAATTTTTGACACTTTTTTTCCGATTTTTCCGAACCACCTTAGAGCGCGGCGCCCCCCCCCTCCCCCACCCCGGGGCGGGTTCCGGGTGGAATTTTTGGTCGAAAAAAATTTCAAAATTTTTCTTCATTTTTCGGACTTTTTAGAGTACTTTGACTCGTTTTTTTGAAAATTTTTCCGTTTTTTCTTCCCCAACCCGGGCCGATAGGCCCGGGTTGGGGAAGTAACACGCTCCGAAGGAGCGTGCACGTATATATGGGCGGGTTGCCGGCCTCCCGGTCAGACCCGGTCAAGGCAAAAAAAAAAAAATGAAATCACTTTTTCACCCCGCCGGAAGGACTTTGCGTCAAAAAATTTTGACACTTTTTTTCCGATTTTTCCAACCACCTTAGAGCGCGGCGCCCCCCCTCCCCCACCCCGGGGCGGGTTCCGGGTCAAAAAAATTTTCAAAAAAAAAGTAGTTTTTTCGAGGTTTTTGGGGTGTTTAAGCGCTTTGGGCTCG
>JAPJBO010002000.1:0-23194 GCA_030068145.1 Diplonema papillatum
GTTTTGACCCTGCATGATATCCACCAGACGAACAGTTTAGGCAACGCAGTCTCTGTGCTGCTTATTCCTTCTTCAACCGAAGGTATGAACCACCACATAGACCAGAACCGAACAGTTTAGGTGACGCTGTGGCTCGGTCTCCGGACAACAAAAAGATCAAACCCATGCAAAAGGACCGAAGATGTCATTAAGCGTTCTGCTTGAAGGGCTGCGAAACCTCCAATTCGAGAGTCCGGGGGGCCCTACGAAGGTCATTGCTTACACCGTGCTGCATGAAGAACGGGTGCCAAAAAAATATGCCCAGACGCCATTTAAAAAAAGACCGGGCCATCGGCCTTAGCGGGCGGTCCCGAAAAAAAGAATGTTGCTCAACCGATCCGCATAGTTGGCCGCGTACTGGTAACACAGAGCCAGGCGTGCGTAGGAGTGCGCGGCCCACGCCTTGAGGTATATTCGCTACTACCAGCAGATCTGCAGAGTAGAACATTGAAGGCCGAAGTGAAGAAGGCTTCCGTGTCGTTTCAAATGGAGGAGAGCCCGCGGAACAACGTGTCAACACACGCCTGCCAGGCGGTCTCGTCCGCCAGTCAGAACGCCCCCGGCTGCGCCACCATCGGTGCAACAATCATCTTTGACTGGGCTACGGCTCGCTCCGCGCCCACGGCGCAACGACTTGCGCCCGCCGTAGTAGTACGGGATAGTAGTGGGGCGACCGGATACTCCTCGGAGAGATGGTCCCTGCTCTCTAACTCGTCTCTCTCTCTCTCAAATTGTTTACGCAGAGGAAGGACAAAGTTTTTCCATGAATTTGGAGCAGCTACCTTGCGCATGCGCCAACCGCCTACCACAAGATGGTTGTATACTTTTCCAAAAATACCGTCACTAAAAGGCATGAAAAGACGCTGAAAGTAAATAATGTTGTCGACAACGAAAAGCAAAATAATAAACCAAAACTACGCATTTCTCGTCACTGAACCGAGTCTGTCGGCTGTGATCGGGCTCAGGAATCTTTCATCGGCAGCTACGAGCAGAGAAAAAAAGGGGGCAACAGTGGAGAACAATGCGCTTCATGTCCGATCGTTTGGGAATCACAATAATGAGCAAGAGAAAGAGAGAAGGGAGCGAGGGAAAACCTGCAGGAGCGTTGGGGTATTTACCTCGGCCTAAAAGGTCGAGGTCACCCCCGTATTTTGGTTCTCGAGTAGCCTTCTCCTGGTTTACTGGCTGTGGGTTTGATGTCCGATTCCCACAGTGAAACCCGCCATACTCAAGCCTCTACGGTCAACCGGAGACTTTAAAATACCGACCTTCTAATCCACAAATAACGCTAGTGAAACTGAGAACTGCATGGGTGTTGCGCGGTGAAGTCCTTGTATTCCTGAACTATTCCACATCCGGAATTCCACCCCACTCTTTCGAATGCCGCGAACTCCGGAGAGAGGTGAAGCGACAACACCTGGCAGGAGACACGTTTGTCCGCCCATGTCTTCCTTGGCATCATTTAGTCTTTTCTTTATGCACAAGTTTCTTCTTGTTTTGTTCCGGAAAAGGTCGCGTTGGCAGAAACGGTGAAGATGATAATTGTCACAGGGTTGGCGAAATGAAAGCGAGAATGTGGGGTAAGCCCTGACTATTAGATTCACGGTTAAACGAAGCTAGCGCACAAGGTTTGCCTGATCTCGCACCTACTTTCCGATACCAAATAGATGCTCTATTCAAACTCCGATATACCTTGTAGCTCACATAATGGCAAACACCTGACCCTCACCCACAGGTTGGTCCTCCGAAGGCGGTGGGCCTCGAAACCTTTGATCTCGGCCCGTTGTTCTGCCACGAGGTGACTGATGCACCTGTCCTGTCGGTTTTAACTCAACCTATGCCGTGGGAAGTCCCAAAGGCCTCATTCACGCGGAGTTGAGGCTCTGCAATCTTGACTTTCTGCTTGGATTTTAACGTCTCGAAGATCCTTAGAAAGCAAAAAGCAATTTCAGAGGAACACGAAACGGCTCGTGGCAAAAGACTCGTTCGTACAAACGTTTCTACCCCGTACCGGCAAGGAAGGTAAGAGTCGCAAAGCGACCGCGCGAAGACGATGCTTCGAATGAGTGCAAACTCCAGAAGCACGACACAGTACGATCGAAGAGGTAGTCATCCAGTGGTTAATTCAGGCCATCGCTACAGATATTCTGCATTCTAACCTCAACTACCCCGTACAAGCGCAGCGAATGCACAACGTTTGAGGGAAGTAACGCGGCTGCCCCCCCGAGAAACCCGAAGAAAGTACGTTGACGTTTTCTTCGTTTCTTTTTGGAATGTACAGTCCTGCGGGTAGTAGCTCTCGAGTTTGTTCTGCTTACGATTGCGGGAGTCGGAAAACCTACCGTACCTAATGCAGGGTGTTTCGTGACTAACGGCGAAGACCACAAACCTTCTTTTCTACCATGAGCTGCGACTCAACTATTCTGTTGAATAAGCACCTGCTTCGTTGACACGCGATAGGTCGCCAGTTGCAAAAACACGAAAGAGGGAGGAAATGTGCTGCAGCCCGCACGAAGCACAAGTACCGAGCAAACGTTCGGCAAAAATACCAAGCTTTAGTTACATCTCCCCCCCCTCTGACTTCCGTCGAAATAAGCACCGGCGGCCCCTGCGTATTTGTTCGCATCGACCCATCACATTTTAAGGGCAAAAGAGAACGCTGGACGGTGTGCTTGGGTGAAGACCTACCTAAACCGTTCACTTCCTACTTGAAACCGACTCCATACAGTCGCTGGCTCCGATGTGTAGAACCCGTACTACTACGGCGGACGCAATTATGAATCCTTCACCCCCTTCAACTCCCGGCCCGTGTCGTGGCCTTTCCCGCGACGAAACCGGCGGCGTGACCTTCGAATGTCGCTAGCGGCATGGCAGCATGCTGGTGCTACGACGCGTGTCTTTGCAAATACGGGTTTGCCAGAACATTTCGCACAGGGACTGGGGAAGTTCAGGTCCTGCACTCTACACACTGAGTTTCCCTCCCTTTCTCTGTTTCGTCAGTTGTGTGTTTTCGTCGCGCAACCTTGCTGAGTTTTTGCAATCTGGACTGCAATCTTTAGCACAGTTTTCGCAGTTCACGTGGGCAACCTCAATTGGTTGGTGCATTGACGTAGAGCGCAATTCCATTCTTCTGAGTAGCAGAAAACGATTGTATCTCAGCTGCAGGTACACAGCGCCCACAACAAGCACTTTGAGGTCGTTGAAATCGTCGAGTGTAGACGCGGCTGCAATCTGTACCGGCAGGAGAAGAATAGGAAACAACCCCCAAACGATTGTGCAAAAAAAAAAGAAGAGTCTTCCTTATCTGTTTCAAAATCTGTTAGAGCCGATCTTCCGATCGAAGAAAAACCCGAAACCCACTCTTGTTTACCCCGGAGAGCCCCGTTTGCGGCGAGCAACGAGTCGGCATTTGTGTAAATCTCCCTTTTGTTTCGCGTACAAATTGAATGCAGGATGCTCTACATAACCCCTGCGCAAGCAACAAGTAACACCCCACTGTCAATCGGTACCAAGTACACTGGCCATTCACCTACTCCGGCACAGGGGCCTGGTGGATATGCGACGATGGGGAATCTTCGTTAACGCGCTGCCGGCGTTCTCTTTCGAGTTTACAGTCCAATTGTTATTACAAAGAAAGGCAACATGAAAAGCACAAAAGCAAAACCATAGAGCATGTAGTGTGTCGTGTCAGAGCCTCGAAATTCGGTCCGAAAGGTTTTTCGGGGCCATTTTCGGTGCTTGTTCCCCCTCGTTCTTCCCGCGTTCTTGTTTCCTGTCACGCAGCCTGCTAGCCGGGGTCACTCGCTACATTTAAGCCGGTTTAACACCTATCCCGTGGACCTGCATCGAGTTGCCTGCCGCTGTCTATCACGGTGGCCAGGGCTTACCATGGTCCATCAGGCCCATCCCTTCATAGAATTGCTTGGAGCTGTCTATCACTGCCACCTAGTTACCAATGCAACAGATATTCTGCATTCTGACCTCTAACTATTCACGGTGCACCACGGTCTAGGAGGGAATGGACCGGCGTAGCTCCATTTACGAAAATTTAGAGAGATTTTAGAGCATCTGCAGATCCCCACGAGAGAGCCTCCAGGCAAACCCCCGGATCTCCAAGTGAACTTAACACTCTCGAACCCCTTCTCCACATTTCTTCCACAGCGGGAAACAGAGCGGGGGGAAGGGGCGGAGTGGGAGTTGGGAGGGGTGTGAGGCAGCACCCATGGCGGAGGCACAAGATGCCTCCGTCGACGGCACACTGGATGACCCCGCAGCGCTCCGCGCCGCCCTCGAGGCGTCGCAAGCCGAGCTGAAGGAGGCCAAGGACCGGATGTCGCGCTGGAAGGACAAGATGAAGGGTATCGTCGAAGGCGAGCGCGCCGAACTACGCGCCCTTCGATCGCTCAAGGAACAGCAAGACGCGGAAATCGCAGAGTTG
Organism: Diplonema papillatum; assembly: GCA_030068145.1. NCBI lineage: Eukaryota > Euglenozoa > Diplonemea > Diplonemida > Diplonemidae > Diplonema > Diplonema papillatum. The sequence goes on from JAPJBO010002000.1 coordinate 4,478, forward strand.
CGGAGCAAAGCCAAGGCGTCGAGCCTCCCGAATGGTACGTCAGGTTTGTTTTTCACCACACTCAGCACCATGCATGGCGAGGCTGAAAAAGAGAAGACGTGTTTTGGTTCGGCACCTGCAACCGAAACTCTTTTTTTACATAAGCGCCAGCTTGGAAGGAAATGCGCGACAAAAGCTGCAAGACAGAGAACCGAGGGGATCCCAAGTGCTGTAACTACCGAACCACGTGTTGAACATGAGGTCACACGGGTCTATCCCTTCACGACAAGCCACACACACATAACGGGTCAAAGTCCTCAGTGAGAAAACAAATTGTGTAAGCGCAGTGTTTGCTTTGTATTTTCCCCTCTACCTACACGGTGCACTAGTCAAGGACTTTTTTGACTTTGACTAGTGGTTTTACTAGTCAAAATGACTAGTGCCACTAGTAAAAATGACTAGTGCACTAGTAAAAATGACTAGTGCACTAGTAAAAATGACTAGTGATTTAGACAAAATCCACCTAACCTGGACCCAAATCCTGGGTGTTTCGAGAGTTTTCGAGGGGTTTTACGGCACTACCGTGACCACCGGTGCCCAGACACCACAAACCACCTGGGCAACCCCAGTTTTCGCGAGAGACAGGCAGAGTTGCGAGGTTTTTTGGTTGGTTTCTTGGAAAGTTCCTGAGCTTGTATGGCTTAGCAAACATAGTGCAAACGACAGTGCTATCCCTACGGTGAGGTCAGAGACATGTCGTGACAGGTCTCAGACACTGGATAATGCGGGCTTCCGACCACATTCAAACTCTCGTCCGTAGATTCGGCTTGTCGCTCATGGCGCTCCTATCGCCTTGGCATCGCACCGGACACAGTGCATTTACAGTAGTTCGTGGGTTCCCTAAAACCCACGAAGAAACGAGAGATGGTCGGCAGGTCTTCTTGCCGAGCTTCCCAACATGAATGTGCAACAGGTGCTGGCTTTGTCCGCCTGCGAACTGTTTGCATGCAAGGCTTTGTGTTGTGCACATTCCACAAATAGTTGCTCACTGCTATGTGCTCCGCTTTCTAGTGTTGGAGGCACTCTCTCATTGCGTGCTTGGAGACTTCCTCTTTCACGCCGCCGCGGAAAACCATTCTTGTAGCCTGTGGCGCGCGCGTTGTGTGCCAGTCAACACGTCGTGGTGCTTTGTCCGGGCATTTCGAATGCCTGGAAGTCACGTTTCTTTGTCTTTTCGGGACGTGCAGACGACCATTAAGCTTTCGTCGGGTGGGACACCAGCAGGTTCTGGTTTCTACTCGTCGGGTCTACCGCACGGTGAATCGCGTAGCCGGTGTACTTTTTGTGGAAACAGCTTCTTTCGCATCTTCGGTTGTTCACATACGACGATATAAATCACCGCCTCGGAGTAGCTTGAACTCACAACGCACTGTCTATCGGGCATTGGGAGCTACTAGTAGTATGTGCGGAAGAGCATGAGGCAGGCAAGCTGTATAACACTCCTAGTAGGCAACAAATTCCCAGAAACTCCCCGTACTCAGCCGTGGTGCTCGCCTGCCTTCATGGCACTTGCACTTTACAGAACTCAATACTCAGCCCGATTCCTGTGGGGGAAGAGTGGGGGTGGGCGGCCCACCAAAAAAGGGACCACAGTCTGCATGTTCAGCCGCAAAACACAAACCGACGAGTAATCGTGACTTATTCCTGCAGAACTGGCTTGTTGAACTGAATGACGCTCGTGGCAGACAACTGACCCCCAGCTTTCGTCTATCGCACAGTAAGGAATCGCGTTGGGAACTGCGTTCGGAAAATCATTGGACCGGAATTTCTTGGGACTGCGACGACATTAATTTCTTTTTGGACTTTTTGCAGGTTCTGAAAGTTTTGGACTTTTCCCTGGGATTTTCACTTTTTGGCGGTATTTTGAAGTCTGACCCAAGCAGCTTTTGCACTCGTTTCGTGTTTCCGTTACACAAATGATGGGACCGGCAGAATGTACGAACATTTCAAAGCTTCCCGAATTCCGGGCCGAAACGCGTCCAAATTGGTTCAGGTTACCTTTAGTTTCTGTTTGTCCTTAAAACCCGTGGTGCACGATCATGACTATGGGCATAGCCTGGGTCGCGTAGACAAGCAGCTCGGGTGAGCATGGCGGGGCTTCAGGCCGTCCTCAGTAAGAGCGACCTTTTTTTTCGAGCCACTCGTTTGTTTGTAGCGATGGCTCCGTTCTTATTTCAGACTTGCCCCTGAACTAGAACGACACATGCAGTATTTCTACTGCTAGAGACCCGTAGACCTTCCCCGAAGCGTTCAAAACGGACTGCCCCCTGCGCCTGTTGTCACTTCTGCTTCGCCAGTTCGGCAACCAGGAAGCAGACGGTTGTGGCTACACGTCGCACTTTTCACTCCAATGATAAGAAATCCGCACAGGAAACGCGAGCCATTCTGGTGCGGATGCTGGCCACGAGGAGCTCATCCGAACCTTGCGGGAGGAAAAGGCCGAGCTCGTGAAGGAGAAGGAAGCGGTTCAAGACGACTTTGAAAGGTTCAAAGAGCGGACGAATGTCGCCATGCGCCTGCGCGGGAAGGAAATGGCCACCAAGGTTTCGATGCACTCGACGCTTGAGCACGACTTGAAGCAGGCGCAAGCAGAGCTTGAGGTATGCTTTCTGTGGAAAAGCTTCACAGGACCGAAACACGCCACGGCGTTGAGCAAAAACCATCCGTTCTTGCACCACCCCCCGTCGGTAGCAAAGTCTGAACCAGCTTTCACTCTGGGTAAACACACACAAAAGTCGAACGGAGACTTCAAAAAACCGACCGCTTACAACAAGAAACAGTCCAGGAAACGAACGAACCCCAACTGCAGCTTGTTAAAAACGAAAAGCGAAAGCGTGAAGCGGAACTGGCGCGGCTGGAGGAGGAAGCCGCGCAAGCGTCAATGTCGGTTGCTCGGCAGTTCGAAGTTGCGTCGCACGAGCAGGAGCGCTACCGAAAGCTGTACGAGAGCGAGAACCTCGCTCAAATGGCAGCCCAACGAGAAGTATGCCTTCACGATGTTAGTCCTAACCTGAGAGTTTGTACACAGCTTAAGACAAGTGGAAATCAACCAACACGCGCACAACACGACGCGCCTGTGATACGGCTAGTAATCCCAGTTCTCTCCCGAAAGGAAAGGTGACAAGCACACGAAGATCATTGACAGTTGTTTCGTCTCTACTGGAGCGTACAGAGACCGGTGCCATTCGCAGCACAAAGCACACGACAGTATCCGAGATTGACGGTGAGGTCTGTACTCCATGTGACACTTCCCAGGGGTAGAGGCAGCGACGGACACGCGCGCACGCTTGTTTCCTGTTTATCGCGCAGCAAACCTCTTATTCACCCATGACCAGCAACCAAATGGAAAGCAAAAACGGCGGTATACCAACTCGCGCGGTGCCACGGCGTCGAACCTTTGTTAGCTTCGGCTGACACCAGCTTGCACACTTCACCATGGTCATACAAAAGCTGAGGTTCCCTGACAAGCAAAACTACTTCTGCGGAACAGCACTGAAGTAAGTTAAGGTGAATTTCCCTTACATCCCACCACTTCAAATTTTGTTCCCTTATATCCCAATGGGACAACAAATTTTGTTCCCGCCCTACTTCGCATCCGGTTGCGCTGCAGCTTCTTGCATGTTGCGTGTTTTACGTTACGGATAAATTGGCCGATTTTTTCCATCTGCATGAGCCCCGCGTGCTCGTGCACCGTATCCTTTTTTACACTCTGCTCAACGACGCCTTTTCTTTTCGGGAGGGCAAAGAGGGAAGGGAGGGGTAATATTGCATCGTCCTGCGTAAAGTCATCTGCACCATGATCGACTCTAAGTACGGAGTCAAGTCTCGTCTGTATACGCGATGCGGTTTACCGAAGCCATCGAGCGCCACGGCCAGGGATGGATACGTTTACTCGCTGATCGATGCTACGGCAGTTCCGCAAACCCACTATGCAGCCTGAGTTCAGCCCCGCGCATCTACGCTCACAAGGCAACCCATGATCACTTCGGTGTGAGGGATCAGTCCTGACCGAGCCTAATGCCTGCCGGGCGCCTGCTCCGTTGCGGTGTTTGCTTTTCTGACCAATGCGTTCCACGTCTGAAGGGTCCTTGCGTTAAGTTCGCGCCTTCTGTGGGTATACAGACTTGATCACGACTTTTGGAAACGAAGCTTACTCTTGAGATCCGGTGTGGAGGGCCATTGTTACCTGACAAAACCCACTCATGCAGCCTGAGTTCAGCCCCGCGCATCTACGCTCACAAGGCAACCCGTGATCACTTCGGTGTGAGGGATCAGTCCTGACCGAGCCTATTGCCTGCCGGGCGCCTGCTCCGTTGCGGTGTTTTGAAAACTTGGTAACTTTGTGCTCAGCGGTCCTACGAATCATGTTCCACGTCCTGTGATTCGTACTTTCAAACTTAATCCATGAATCATGTTCTACCTCCTGTGATTCGTGTGGACTTTTAACAACCTTGTACCTTCCTACAGCAGGACAGGTTCTGCATCTGTTCATTGGGTAACTAATTTTGTTCCCGTTCTTCCCATTGAAAGAAACCAAGGACCTAGAAGACCCACCCTTCCTGTTGATCTTGCAGCACCAACCGCCAGGGCTTGGTCTGGTCAGGCAGTCCAGGCTGGTCGGACTCTGGGTCAGCCGGACTAGACTGGTCAGGCTCCAGCCTCCAGCCTGCCAAGCTTGTCGGACTGTCTGGTCTGTCCAGGCTGTCCGGGCTGTCTGGTCAGTCCGGGCTGGTCGGACTGACTGGTCTGGTCAGGCTGTCCAGGCTGTCCAGGCTGTCTGGTTTGTCCAGGCTGGTCGGACTGTCTGGTCAGTCCAGGCTGTCTGGTCAGTCCGGGCTGGTTGGACTGACCGGTCTGGTCAGGCTGTCCAGGCTGTCCAGGCTGTCCAGGCTGTCCAGGCTGTCCAGGCTGTCCAGGCTGTCCAGGCTGTCCAGGATGTCCAGGATGTCCAGGCTGTCCAGGCTGTCTGGTCTGTCCAGGCTGGTCGGACTGACTGGTGGCCAGGTTCTGTGGTCAACAAATTTTGTTCCCTTATATCCCAATGGGACAACAAATTTTGTTCCCTTATATCCCAACCAACAAATTTTGTTCCCTTATATCCCAATGGGATTGCCTTGCCCAAGGCAATCCCATTGGGATATAAGGGAACAAAATTTCAAGTGTTGGGATATAAGGGAATTACACCATAAGTTAAACCCTTTTGGCAAAGAAAATACCGTTCAAACATTTCCCTCCACAGGCCATGCAGGAATTGAGGGATTGCTTCGAGCAGCGCCAGGCGGAAGTGGCGCGCCTCCACGAGCAGGAGCTGGCCGCTGAACGGTCACGTGTCGATGAGGTGTGCGTTCGCATTTTTGCCGTGCGGTGTTTAGCCGTATCAGTCGAAAATTGACTTTTCGTGAACCCCGGCTTCAAACGCTGCTGCGCGCGTCAAACCACGCAGCGCTTTACAAAGCAAAAAGCAGCCGCGGAGTAAGCCGAACGCTTTTCCGAACAGCGCTCCTTGAACAGAGGGAGATTGGTGTTGCCACTGCCCACCCAATGTGTTGTACAAGAACACGAGGGAGGTTGGTGTTCTGACTTCTGCCCAGTGCAGTGCCCTGAATGCCAACGCGAGCGGCGGAGTAACTATGACTCTGTAGCCAAATGCCTCGTCTTCAAATTAAAGACGCGCATGAATGGAGCAATTTAAAAAGATTCCTTCTCTCCCTACCTACTATCCGGCGAAACAGCAAGGGAGGCTGGTGTTGCCAATGCGCTGTACTTGGTTTCGAAAGCGCGAGGCATACCGCCGCGTGGTTCACAAAAACGAACCCGACTCGCCAAAACGAGCAAGTAAAGTGTACACGAAAGAAGCCATGCATGCCCCCCCAAACCCACCCAGTACGTATTAGCTTTAAAAGAACCCATTCGACGAAGGTCACCCGGAGACTCTAAAATCCCGAATTCTCAAGCGAACTATAACTCTAAAAAAAAGCATCCACCTTCCAACCGATCCAGATCCGAGCCGAAGCCATTGCTGCGACGCAGAAACGGTTGGATGCCTTCCTTGATGAAAACGTGCAGTTGCAGGTACGTCGCCCCCTCCTAGCATTAAACACACAAGAGACGAATTCTGTCCAAACACTGGACTGAGACACCGAACACATTCGCCTGAGGACCATTTCTGACTTGGTTCCGGGTTTGCTTTGCCACCCATCTTCTGGCGTCGGGAACAATAGTCTTGCCCCATCGTCCGAGCGCGATGCGAAATGTTCGTGCCATATCCCTAATTCCTACAAGCCAAACAATCACGTTCGACAAATCTTTTGGCCTCACACAGGCACCCGCAAGCTTTCTGAATTAACTACCACTTAAGTGGTAGCATGCGGTTAAACTAGGATTTTCCCCCAACCCTAGAAGCACGCAAGCACGCTCAATAAAACAGACGCAAGTCGACGACTTGCGATCGAGCTTGCAGGATGCCGAGCGAAAGCTAGCTGCGGTTGCGCAGAAAAAGGCAGTGTCCGCTGACGCGTCCCACGTGCGCGACCTCGAATCGCGGGCGAAGCGCCTCACCGAAGAGAACGAGCAGCTGACGAAACGGGTGTGGAACCTCCAGCGGGAGGTGATCGAGACGAAGGACGCCATGGGTGCCCTGAAGGAGAAGCCGCACGCCGGCGAAGAGCTCTCGCAGGTGCAGCAGCAGTCGTACCTGAAGTCGGTCATCGTCTCGTTTTTGACGGCGAAAGGCGACGAAGTGAAGGCGGGACTCATCCCGATCCTGGCCACGCTCATCCAGCTGACGCCGCCGGAGATCAAAAGCATTTACAAGCAGAATCCCACGTGGGCCTACGCTATCTCATCCTAGACACCTCGCCTGCACTTTAACCTAAGGCAGCCGGCAGGTGCACAACGCATCACTCGAAGACGAGGCGCAACGGAAACAGAAGTCTGTTTTCGAGCTTCGAGGATAGAGCGAAACTAAGTCTTGTCCGCTGCTGACGCATCCCGTATAGCGTCTCACCGAGGAGAACAAGCAGCTGACGAAACGAGGGTCGGATCTCTAGTTGGAAGCGATCGAGACAAAGGACGCCATGCGCGCCTCGGGGAGAAGTGCCGCGAGAGCCGGTGTGCAGCACGCCGGCGAAAAAACTCTTGCAGGTGCAGCAGCAGCCGTGCCTGAAGGCAGCGTGTTTTTCCGATGACAGCAGGCACGGCTGTCACTACCACAAGGTGACGGGCGGCAGCGCAACCGTTAAAATGACCGTAACGGGAAATTTCACACGTGTGTGCACAACGTCGATGAAGCGACCCAATTCTGGCCACGCTCACCCAGTCGACGCCGCAGATCAAAAAGTAGCCGGCTTCTTGAAACTCGGAACAGTCTCGAAACATCCACAAGCAAAAGTAACCTAAGTGAACTTGCACTCTAAAAGTCTGATGCGAACCTACGCAAACTCGACCTTGGCATCTCGCTTGCATCTGTAGTCAACCAACACCCCTGCTGCTGCTTTCCTCGCATTGCGAGGGGCATCAACGGAATAATCGGGTCGATTCCGGGCCTGGTCTCTCACGTACCAGCCACGCCAATCCGCTGTTCAGCGCAAACCGCTCGGTTTTCGCTTGATTTGCCTTGAAACACGCCTTTTCTGCGCACTCGTGTTCTAGTGCTCGCCAGCTTTAACGTTACTTCAGCTGTTCCGCGCACCGTTGGCGCCCCCCCCGCCTATTGTGCGCGCTTCATGCCTGCAGCCAGTCGATGCGCCCGCACTCGAAAGTGTGGCTTCACAGAGCCGCGGACGTTCGAGTGGCTGCGCGACGCGAAGCCCGCTTCCCCCGGTCCTTCATCTAGCTTTTCACGAGGAACCGAACAGCAGAAAAAGCCGCCGCCCCGCCAGTTTCTTTCGCTCGTTTTCTTTTTCGGAGACACGACGCGATAGCTTGCGCCGACAGCTGCACCCTCTACCGCCACTCGATGGTCGTTGCCCTCTTGACATAGGCAGATGCAGTGTTTGGTACTCATTGGTGTGCCAATAGCTCGCCGAAGCAGCCTCAAAAACCGATCCTTTCGTCCTCTGAACGCCAGATTGAGAAGTGATTGCTTGCCCGTAATTGCCAGGGAGAGCTCTTCCGTTCCAGATAAATCGCCAAAACTAACTGTTCCAGAAACGTTCTAGAAATTTGAACCAAAACGGACGACGGAAAAATGTGGGACACCTTTTATGTCTGATGGGGGCCACACACGGACTAGTCTTCATCACACGCTCGCACTACTTCAGTTGAAACAAAGTAATTCGGTTGTACAAAGCGTGCAAATGAGCCAATTCACCTACCCCCCCTGAAAGCGACTTGAGCTCGATTACACTCGATTACGCGTCGATTACACTCGATTACACTCGATTACGATCGATTACAATCGATCAGCTTTTGGTGAATTGGGGGGGTACTGTAACAATTGATTAAACACACAGCACTCAGCCAATCCTGATTAGCCGATGCAACGTGTCTATTATCGAGCCTTCTTCTGGGGCTAAAGATGCTGATAGCACGATCATCGAATATCGAACAAAAAGAAGCATATTCGTCTGAAAAAAGGATGTAGCCAGGCAGTGCAGCAGGGGACGAGGAAGTTCGGACTGACTTGTGGAAGCAGGTTGTCGAGTGCATAGGGGCTCGGGTACCCGTTTTCCCGTATTAGCAACCTTTGCAATTTAGCGCAGCTAATACTCGAGCCTTTTGGCATTCCCTGCGGGGCAGTTCCAGGCGATAGGGCAAGCGCTTGGCAGACACCCTGTCCTCGAAGATGACAATTTTCTGTTTGTGGGTTTGATCTCCCTGGCGACAACAAGGCGGTTGAAAACGGAGGCTAATCTCACCTTTAGGCACTGCAATGTCACGCATGCCATTGTCAGACGCTACCGTCTGGTATTGCGCAATTCGTGCCATAGTCGTTGGGGGTATTGGCAAGGGGGTTCAGTGGACACTCATCTGTTGGCTCCTCGTTACTGCCCACGTAGGTTCCGGGAGGTCTGCTTGGCTGCACGCGGCTTGTGGTGTTGCTTCGTTCTTGAACTTTTTCTTCGGCTTCATGCGGTTCATCGTCCCGGCCTGCCCCTGGTACACGACTCGTCTCGTCTCCGTAGCTCGTCTATCCTGCTTCACTTCGTGCTTCCATCGAGCCTACTTGCGCTGTCACATTCCGATGGGTAGTGCGTCTGCGGGAGGAACCTGCCGTTATTGTGGCTGACACACCCTGTCCCTGCGGCCTTCATCGCTGTCTGCTCTCGTGCGGCCACTGTGGGGCATGATTCCGCCTCGGATCCTCGGTTGTGCTCCTTAGCTGGATCGCTAGCTCGATAAGAAGAGCTGGTGTGTGGGCACAAGCGAATGTGGTTGCGGTTGCGGGCCGGCCGGCGTGACTGCGAGCAGACAGGCTGCATGCGCGTGGGCCCAATCGCGCCATTCACGCGGTACTCCAAAGGCCTAATCGGGCCGGGCCGGCACATACAGATTGCGACCGGGGCCAGCGTCGCACCTCGGTCTCGTCCCTTACAGCCGGAGCACGTGGCTCTCCCCAAGCCTCTGGGAAGGTGGCGGAGCTGGGAAGACGCGAGAGAAAACCAAAGTAGCGGCGGCCGACCTCTGTCTGCAAGCACGTCTCTGGCAGGGCAGTCGGCACCAAACGGAGCACAGTACCTCTTCCAAAGCAGTCGGCTGAAGCGGAGCACAGTCAATGGGCATTCAGAGAGTGCAAAGCATGTCTCTTGTAGGGCAGTGGGCAGCGGGCTTTGAGGGAAAGGTCAGCGCGGTAGCGATGACCAGGAGAACACATACAGATGGGTGGGGAGAGGCCCTGGGACTAAGGCGTGACTACCCCCGTCCCTGTCCCTCCCAGGGCGCCACCCCGAATCTAGCCTGGCTCCACCACGGTGAAGGCCCACACCTGCGGTTTCCGTCCCTCGTATGCTTGTGCTTGGCACTTCTTGGGCCAGACAGTGGTCAACATGGTCGCTCATGGGCCAGCCAGGGGTCCACCAGTGGTCGAACCCAAAATACTAGTGTCAATTTCGATCACACTCTACAACGCTCGACTACACTCTACTACACTCTACTACACTCGATTACACTCTACTACACTCGATTACACTATATTACACTTCACGTGCGAAGAGATAACCGCGCCGTCGGCGATGCAGATTATCGCCACAGATTCTTTGCATTCTAACCCAAAATATTACACTCGATTACGCTCGATCAGGGGGTGGGTGAATTGGCTCATTCGAACCACGAAAATGGTCGCTGGTTTGATTCCTCGCGGCGTCGAGCGTTTTGGAGCTGGTAGTGCGTGTTCTGCTTACAGTGGTGGTGTAGCGGGAGTCAAACCGCAGACTTCCTGACGGGTCACGCGAACCTCCGGAAGGATGGTTCAAATACAGAAAATGAAATCGCCCGCGTTTTTTTCGCCCGTGGTCTAACGGGTAGCACGCCCACTTGTGGTTCTGGGGGTACTTGGTTCGATTCCTCCGAAGAGTGTTTTTTTTGAGGACCGAAAATCGGCCCAATAACGTCTAAAGTGCCATCTGGGGGTCAGATTTTTGGCTATATCGAGTTCCAAAAAGGTGCCGATACTTGCCGTGGATAGCTCTTTCAATCCCAAAAAGAATTTCCGAATTTTGCTCAAAATTTGACCTTAACATGGCGGAAGTGAGGAAGCAAAATCTGTGACACGTTTTCGTGGAATGAGTGATACGTTGTAGTAGGAACCTCTCGGCGGCAGAAGCCATGTGCGTCGGAATAGCATAAGGGGTTCGGAGCTCTTTCACAGGAGTTCCACAGCCGCTGTGGAGTTCCACCACTGCTGTTCTGATGCAAAAGGAAAAGCAAAAGTGCTGAGCAACCCCTCGGCCAAAATTTAGGCCTCAGGGGTGCCCCAGGGTAAATGACAACGAATTATACTGATACCTGGTATTAACAAAGTGCTCATGCTACTTCGTTACTTCCTCAGGACACGGGAGATGGGGGGTGTTGGGAAAATGCAGCTGATCCTCCTCGCGGTTTTTGCCGCAACGCTCGTGGCGCCGGCGGCAGCGGACGTGGGAGGTGCACCAGATGCACGAGAACGAAACGACGGTGTGCGCCGGAGCCTGCATCGTCAAGTGCGTCGCCGGTGCCAGAACAGCAGCGCGCCCGACCAGCCGTGCTGGATCCCAGCGGCTGCGGCGACGTGTCGGTCTCCTGCCCTGGCGACGGCCGCTGCTTTTTCAACTGCCCCCTGCTCATGCCGCACCTTTTCGAGTGCATGTAGTTGCAATGTTTCTCCCCTTTAGCCTCTCTTCCGTTGTATACTATGTGAAGCACAAGCTACTGAGTAATTACCACAACAATATACGTAGTCGTAGGTAACCTTCCGGCGGCAGAAACCATGTGCGTCAGAATAGCATAATGAATGCTCACGCTACTTCGTTACTTCGGAGGAACGGATTCATCCCTTCCTTCAGCACCAAAAGTCCAGGAATACCGGTATTCCCAGCAATAGAGAGCAAAAGACGCATAAAAGGAGAGAATAGCCGTAAAAGGAACAAAAAGAAAGTTTACCACGATTACCACTTCTTCAGGACACGGGAGATGGGGGGTGTTCGGAAAATGCAGCGGATCCTTTTCGCCGCAACGCTCGTGGCGCCGGCGGCAGCGGACGTGCTGGAGGTGCACCAGATGCACGAGAACGAAACGACGGTTTGCACCGGAGCCTGCATCGTCAAGTGCGAGGGCGCCGCCGCGTGCCAGAACAGCACCGTCGTCTGCGCGCCCGACCAGCCGTGCTGGATCCTGTGCACCAGCGGCTGCGGCGACATGTCGGTCTCCTGCCCGGGCGACGGCCGCTGCTTTTTCAACTGCCCCCTCGTCTGCCCCCTACTCATGCCCGACCTTTTCGAGTGCACCGGCAGCGGTTGCGACGATGCCGTCCGCCAGCCGACGATACCCTCGGCGAGATGCGAGTTCGACGACTTGGATCTCGCCGCGAACGCAGCGGCGGTCGACCCGTCGAAATCGGCCGACGCCTGTAAGCCTGGCGAGTATCTACGGCCGAAAGAGTTCTGCGCGATGGCGAACGGGCTTGGGTCCCCGTGCGAATCCGCGTTTTGCACGGAGGATGGCGCGTGGGCAGTCAAAACCATCGAGTGCCCGGCCTGCCTGTGGGAGTCCTCCGGCGCGTTTCCGGCGCCGTTCGTGCAGCTGGCGACGGGCGAGGTCTGCGATCCGACGGCGGGAGCGTGCCCGGATCCCGTCCGCTGCTCTTCGGACGCCACCCTCTGCGTCGGCACCGCCGGCGACGTGTGCGTTGAGTCTCCCCCCGCGTCCGCCGCTCCAAAGACGTGTGCACCCCCCCCTTTCACTTTCACGCCGGTCACGCCCGAGCCGGCGGCGCCGCCGCCGGAAGAAAGCGTGGCTCCCGCGCCCCAGGTCCCATCGGACGCGCCCCCTCGCGCGCCTCTTCCGCCCGGCAACGCAACGGGTGCACCCGCGGCAGGCGAGGAGTCGGATGCGCCGCTTACCTCAGACAACGCAACGGATGCACCCGCGGCAGGCGGGGAGTCGGATGCGCCGTTTCCCTCAGACAACGCAACGGTAGCCGCTGAAGAGCTGCCGACGATAGACGTTGGGGTGGTAGAGGGGGCGGTGGCGGTGGCTGGCGTGGCGCTGAGCCCCGGCGCAGCGAAGCTGATGATCGTCAGCCACCTCGACTGCAGCCTCGACGACGTCGACTTCGCGGCCGCCGAGCCGCTGCCGTGGACGATCCACCCGCTCGGCGTGCCCATCGGGACCACGCCGCACCGCTTCTACCTGGGCGCCGTCGTCTTCGACTGCCTGCTGCTGGCCGTCGTCCCGATCCTGCAGCTGCTCCTATCCGCGGGGCTCCACAAGCTCCACCCCGCCGGGTTCCCGACGAAGGCCGCGGCGCGCGCGGCGGTGCGGTACCCGTCGGTGGGGTTCGTCCCGTTTCTCTTCCTGTACCCGGGCATCAGCATGTCGTCGGCGAACATCGTGTTCCGCCCCGGCGACGGGACGCCGGAGACCGCGATCTTCGGCTGCCTCTGCTTCGCGGCGTGCGCGGCGCTGCCATTGGTGGTCTACCGCTACGTCCTCCGCCCCCGGGTGTTCTATGCGGAGTGCATCGAGAGCGTCGACGATGACGCAGACGCTGACGCAGACAGGGGGCAGCCGCCGCCGCCGGCCCCGAAGGTTGTGAACAAGCCGCAGGGGAAGTTCCTCGAGGAGATCGTCGAGCGGGATCCGGGAAACCGGCAGAGCCTCGCGCCGAAGATGAGCGCTTCGGACTTCCTCCTGACGTTCAGAGGCGTCGACGAGCTTCCGCCGGACGAGACGTTCGTCCTCAGCGACAATCCGGCCGTGAAGAACGGATCGAACGACAGCGCCTCCCCCGCTGGGAAGTCCACGTGGAGAGCGGCAATCTGCAACGGAATCCTCCGGTTTTTGCAAGGTTCCACCGAGTGGGTGACCGTGCGTGACCAGGCGGACACTCGGTTCGTCGAGAAGTACGGCGTGGTTTTCGAAGGCTACCGGGACACGATGCAGAACTTCGTGTTCGCGGAGATGGCGTCGTCGCTGTTCATCGGGACCCTGTCCGCCTTCCACCCCCGCACCCTCGCGCAGTGCCACATCCGGAACTCGTCGGTCGTGATCTCCCTCGCGGTGTTCCAAGTCGCCGTCACGTACTGGCGGCCGTACGCGACCGCGTTCGACAACACCGCCGCCATCTTCTTCTCGACGGCGGCCACCTTCGCGGTGGGGTTCATGGCCGTCGGCATCCGGCTGCCGTTCAGCCACTCCGATACCGCGCAGACGCTGCTCGATTTTTCGACCGGATTGATGGTGATTTCGGCCCTCCCGCTCTGCGTGAAAGCGCTCGTCGACCTGGTGTTCCTCGCTTTTGACCTGAGGAAGCGATTCTCCGCCTTCATCGCCGGAGAGAGCAGCGGAACCGTCGAGGACATCACCCCGCCCCCCCTGTGCGCCGAGCTGGAGCCTTTCGTCGAGCCGGCGTCGCTGTACCACGAGGAACCCGCGTGGGAAGTGTCCGGCAACAGCGCCCGGAACAGCCGCCGGCCCTCGCGGTCGGACGCCCGCGCCTTCTCCCCCCTGACCCCGACCAGCGGTGGCTTCTCGAGCCCTTCCCCTGTGAGCATCTTCAGCTTCCCGCCTTCCCCTTCCGTGCGTGCGTTGCACGCCCCCTCTCGCAGGCCGTCGGTGTCCAACCCGCTGCGCAAAAACAGGTCAAAACCGGCCCGCCGGTGTTCGGTGCTTCTCGTGCCGGAGGCGGAGCCGCTCGCCCCAGCGGCTGTGGACAGGCTTTCCCCCACCGCGGTGAACCCTACCGTCTAACGCTCTGGCAGTGTGGCCAACACGCCGGGCCTCGTTTCGCAAAAAGCCTCGTCGAACGGCAGCCCGACGAAGTAAAAACGGTGCATGTTTTGAAGAAATGTTTACGTTTACTCATTTTGGAGTGGACGCGTGTACCAAGCGTTTACTACGATCCCTGCCCTTCGTGGGCCAGCACTAGTCGCGAGTGTCCGACGGTGAAAGCTGATGGCAGCCCAGCAGCTGTAGACAGGCTTTCCCCCAGCGCGGTAAACTCGACCGTCTAGCGCCCTGGCAGTGTGGCCAGCACGTCTGGCCTCGTTTTGCACAGGCCGTCGGCTTTTACCGTCGGTGACCAGTGGTGGCCCACCTAGGGCAGTGATTGTAGTAAACGTTTGTCAAACGTTTACTCCAAAATGAGATGATTGTAGTAGACGTTTGTCAAACGTTTACTCAAAAATGAGATAACGAGCTCCCGTTTGTCGAGGCTTTTGCTGGTGTCTACTTTGCCTTATCCTGCCTTTCCAGTTTTCTCCAGCTTCTGAACAGAAGCCTTAAATACCAGCTTCCCAGTTTTTCTTACCCGGGGAAACCCCTTTTACCGCTTACCCCAAGATAGGCCATCGGTGGCCAACTCGTTACGCAAAAACAAGTCGAAACCGGCTTGCCGGTGTTCGGTCCTTCTCGTGCCAGAGGTGGAACCGCCCGGCCCAGCGGCTGCGGACAGGTTCGCGGTGAACTCCACCGTCTAACGCTCTGGCAGTGTGGCCAGCACGTGCGGCCTCGTTTTGACACTTTTGCACAGGCCGTCGGCTTTCGAGGTCAGCGCTGGCCTCGTTTGTTGCACTCCAGCCGCCCACCCGTTGCGCGAAAAACTTACTCTCTAAAAGGTTAGCGAACCAGCACCGAAGAGAAACGGCCAAAGAGCTGATCTTTTTTAGTACTAACAATCTTGCGGGTTGCCCTTCAATGTATTGTGCAGGCTAAAAGACGTAGACAGCGTGTTTTGGTGGTGGTGGTTGGTCAGAATTCCTTACCTGAATATACACAGGGTAAATACAAGTGGGAAAAACGATCAACCGGCACGCACAAACAAACAAGCAAACAGCACAGAAGCATTCCGAACGTACAGCAGTGTGCAAATGACAGAAACAGTCGCTCTAAAAGGCAGGGCTTACCCGGGCCGACAATGATCACTGCAACCAACCGTTTTCGCCCGCCCTTCGATGCTCCGCCCCGCCTCAACGGTCAACTGGAGACTCGAAAGAATCGGCATATTTGTATCAGACTAGAAAGCCCCCCCAAGCCTCAAACGGGTCAACAGCAGACAGCGCCGTTGATTGTGTTAATCGGACTGGGCTCGGCGCCGGCAGGCGTTTACACTTTCAAAGACGGAGGGATCCTCGAAAGAGATGCCTACGTTTTTTTTCAAATGTGTTACTCGAAAAGGTCGGGAGGAAAGACTGAACCAACCAAAGAGTACACAAGAGTTATCCAGTACCAAAAAGACAGACCGTCTCCTACTACGGCACTGTGCCGAGGGGGGCCTAGCATACGCAATATATAGATCATGGCCGAAACCACCAACGATCAACAAACGAAGGTACACACCGATACTCTACCCCGTATAATCACCACACTACTGAACACGCGTTCTGAGGGTGTCCCTATTGCCAAAAGGTACCCGGAGACTCCATAGCCCCAAGGAACCACAAGTTGTGCTACCCACCGATGAGCTCCAGTTGGGATGCCTTCACAAGCGAAACCCGAGACGAAGAACGAGGTGCGCACAACACCGCGATTTCAAAAGCAGAATTTCGTCCTTCATGGTTCCATTCCATGTATGCACAGTCTTGCACTCCCGTCTCTCTTTTATCCATTTTGTAGTTTTGTTTTGTTGACGCTTTGTGGCTCCTCTGCGTTGCTTAGTGAGCTCGTCAAACGCACTTCCCAAAAGGAGGTAGTAGATACAGGCTCACTGTTTCGCCACTTCCAGTTCTCCTACATTTGCCACTGACACAGACGAAGATTCGGAAGCTTTAGAACACTCCTCGTGAGAGTCAGTTCAAGCTACAGCCGTCCCAAGCGTCGAAAAGTTGTGTATGCCGCCTGACCCCTTCCCACACAACCCATCGTAGCATTTCTGCTTTTCATCACAAATGTGTATTGCCACATGCAAAAAATCTACCAAGTCAAGTCAAGCAACGTTATTTTTGAAGTGCGTGCAGCAACAAAAAACGCCCCGAAGAAGAAGATCAACGGTACTGAACAGCAAATTCCGGGTGGAATAGAGTTGCAGCAATGTCTTGTCTCATTTTTTTCTACCAAATTGATGGTCACAGCAAGCAAGACTTTCAAGTGTTCGTCCGGCACATTTCTTTTAAGAGATGCATGAACCAACAATAAATATCACCGCTGTACCACAGCAGCTGCACAGAAATAGCTCGAGTGGAAAGGCTAGTGGCTGCACTATCCTGTCCACCTAGCATGAGAACAATTATCAACCAGCTGCCAAATCAGAAACAAAGAAAAACTGGAGGGGCTGCCATGCGCTTGTTTCGACGGCGGTTAGAAGGGAAGAAAACAATACAGGCTGTACGTCAGCTGTGGATTCTCTCTTTTTGTTGTTGAAAGCTTACGCTCGCCACTAAACCCAGATTTGCCTGTGTTTCGTGTGGACTAAATCACATTTCTTCCTCCTTTGAGTTTGAGATTTCGCAACTGGCAGCCTCCGCAAGTATTTCCGACTTCTTCCTCCTTTGAGTTTGAGATTTCGCAACTGGCAGCCTCCGCAAGTATTTTCGACAAGTCTCGCAAGCGAACTATACCTCTAAATCAGGTGCTTATACAAAAATAAACGCTACAAAGAACAAACCAACCAGCTCTTGCGGACCTCGGCCATCAATGCTACACGGTGCGGCGCCGCGCTCTGTGTGCTCTGTGTGGAGTTTTGTTGGCAGATTGCCACTAAGACGATCGGTTGTAATGAGTGACGTAGGAAACCGAACATCAGACCAGGGCTTACGCTCCACGTGCGGAACGTGTAGATTTCCACACGTTAATTCTTTTTTGATTTTGTTCCCCCACGTGTGGATCCACAGGTACCACATGTGGTTTTTGATTTATTGGTCCACATGTAGGGGGGTCTAGGCCCACTAGCGGTCGAGGCCGCACATGTCGCCAAGTGCAGTAGCGACGCTATTTTCTTTTGCCGTCGCACATGAGGGGAAAGGTTTTTTTCCCCTCGAATCTTAAGCGCCCACACGTGGACCACACGTATTTTCTCTGAGACCGAAAACGGAGCGTAAGCCCTGCATCAGACTGAAGGCGAGCTGAAAGAAAGGTGGAACGATCGTCCAATTGAGAGTCCCATCGGGGCGGCGACCTTCGGGCGCTGCAGCACCCGTCACATCAGGTTAACGGATTTCGATCCGAAGGTTTTTGCGCCTGCAAGATTTCTGGGCTCATAGAATCGAATCGCTTAGTCATTATTCGAAATATTGGCCTCTTCGCGGCGACGCCGCAAACGCTTGGCTCCTCTTTCAGAGTGAACCCCAGGATTACTACCTTTGTCGTATGGGCTCTTTTGTTGCACAGTGAAAATGGTCTGCATATTCGTTTTCTCAGTTTCGTGGACGAAATCGAGAAAGAACAACGGGGTTGGTACGCGTCCAAGTTGATAGCGAGCCAAAACGGGCTTTTTTGCAAGAATCAACCGCTGATTTGGCTGACTTGCGTGCGTTCTGACGGTTTATCGTGGGAACCGCATCCAGGTTATTGGTTAGTACTAGAACGTGCTGAGATCTGCATCGAGCACCGGACGCATTGCGTGGATCATTTTGTAGGTACTACTGCTTCAGGCGACACACCCATGACGTCGGATGACCTGCTACGAGAGCCGGTCTAGAACACAAACATATCGCATCAGAAGCAAGGCATGAGTACCAGAGCCTTCCGTTACAGAACTCAGGCCTGACTCTCAGTTTTACTTTCATTCCAACTGTCAGTCCAGCTTTCAGTCCAAACACCTCGGTTGGCCCGCTCTTAGAAGTACTTCATTGTACCGAGGAAAGCCGGTTGTTCCTCACAGAAAGCGCACCATCTGCATGTATTTTCCTCTCTTTTTGTCTGTGCGTACGCTCATTCTCCTTCTCTACATCAATCAACCGACCGTCAGACTTTTGCCAAAAGTCGGGAACAAATTGTGCCAAACGCGGGTTTTTCCACGTTAGTAGTATGCCCCCCAGTCCCCCAAGGCTTCATCCTATTTCCGGTGTTTTGCGCTTCGTTACCGTCCTTTTTCTTCACTATTTAATG
>JAPJBO010002001.1:0-23157 GCA_030068145.1 Diplonema papillatum
CCATTACATTGATGTAACAGTGGTTTTCCGTCAAATTTGGGCCATTACATTGATGTAACAGTGGTTTTCCGTCAGATTCTGCCCATTACATCGATGTAACAGCGGTTTCCGTCAGATTCTGGCCATTACATCGATGTAACAGTGGTTTTCGGTCAAATTTGGGCCATTACATTGATGTAACAGTGGTTTTCGGTCAAACTTGGGCCATTACATTGATGTAACCGTGGTTTTCCGTCAAATTCTGCCCATTGCATCGATGTAACAGTGGTTTTCCGTCAAATTTGGGCCATTACATTGATGTAACAGTGGTTTTCCGTCAAATTCTGGCCATTACATCGATGTAACAGTGGTTTTCCGTCAAATTTGGGCCATTACATTGATGTAACAGTGGTTTTCCGTCAGATTTGGCCATTCCAGTCGATGTAACAGTGGTTTTCGGTCAAATTTGGGCCATTACATTTGATGTAACAGTGGTTTTCGGTCAAACTTGGGCCATTTCATTGATGTAACCGTGGTTTTCCGTCAAATTCTGCCCATTACACGATGTAACAGTGGTTTTCCGTCAAATTTGGGCCATTACATTGATGTAACAGTGGTTTTCGGTCAGATTCTGCCCATTACATCGATGTAACAGCGGTTTTCCGTCAGATTCTGGCCATTACATCGATGTAACAGTGGTTTTCGGTCAAATTTGGGCCATTACATTGATGTAACAGTGGTTTTCCGTCAAATTCTGCCCGTTACATTGATGTAATGGCCCAAGTTTGGGCCATTGCGTTGATGTTTTTGTAGAGGGCCAGTGCAACTTGGACCTGATAGAGCCGTACCGTTCGGCCGGGGGGCAAAGCCCCCCGAACCCCCCCTTATTTCGACTTTCCAGAACAAACCAAACCCGTACATTTCAGCGGTGTCGGAAGCCAAGAAGGCAGGTGGTGAAAATGGAAACTGAAAAAAAAAAAAAAATCCCGCGGGCTCGGGAGATTTGGGGGTGGGTGGGTCCCCCCCCCCCAGGGGTACCTGTAACTCGGGGCCCGGGCCCTCAAGTCGCATTTTCCGTGCTTGCAAATCCACGGTTCAGAGGTGAACTCGTTTAAAGAGTCTCCTCAAGACCCGGTAGATGCTAGTCATAAGCAGAGCTTGGCCCGCAAGCATCTCTCACTCCCTGACTGACCCTTGTTCGGGTACTTGTCGCCGAATTCAAAACTACACGTGGCTGGGACTGCCCCCGCTGGACAGCTTCTAGAAAAGGATCGGTGCCGCCCCGCGTTTTATCGAGCGGTGAACGCGATCATCACACGAGCGCTCTTCTTTGCCACATCGACACCATCGGTCGTCATCTCCGTCAGCTTCTCAAACGGCGAGCACACTCCTGAAACATCGTCGCAGTCTCGGGTGTCTCGTCCTCTCGCGCCCACTGCAACCGGAGTGGACCGAATGGGGCCCTCTTCGCAGCTTTCGGGGTCCCTTTAGAGCTGCTGGCCCGCAGGTCAACAGAATCCAGGTGACACGGAATGCGTTTCGTCGAAACATCGACTGAGGCTGACAATAGAGTCACTTGTGGCCGCACCTCGCCCGTTCACAGAAAGTCTTCTGTGTCGCTGACGTCGCCGACGATCTGACCCAAAAACGTCCGAATCCATTCTCAAAGTCAGAAATAGTGTCGCATTCAAACAGCTCTCGACCAATAATGGGTTCGGGTATAGTGACACAAATTGTCAACGCCGCGGGATATTGTGATGCTATACCCTCAGAACCCCGCATTCTGAGGCTGAGTGGGGGGCCTTATCTTCTTCTGAGCATAGAACCCCGTTTCGCCTCAGAGGTCGCACACCCCCACATGCACAGCATCGTACTTGCCAGAATATTTCTGCCCAAACCCCTCCCCCCTGGTATCGTCTCATATTCCTCTCTTTTTGTACAATCGGAGGTCCTGAAGTGCCACCTTTTTGCCTTGGGCCCGGGGAGAGGGGAGCAAATACTGCGCAGGATACAAGCCACCGTGGGATGCTCCTCAAAACCGGAGTAGTTCTGAGAGTTCCTGCAGGAAAGGTAAAAATAAAAAATGGACCCCACCCTGAGTTCTGCCGGGTTTCTGCCGGGTTCTTGGCGACTTCTTACCGACTTTCTACCGGGGTCTGGATCACACCATTTAAACTTTTTTTTTTTTTTTTTTTTATTGTATAAAGGGACCGGGAGTTATACGGGCGGGCCAACTGCGCCAGGGGGGGGGGGGGGGGGGGGGCAAGGGTACCTGTAAATCCAGGGTCTCCGGGGCCCGGGCCCGGGCCCCGGGCCCGGGTTAGCGCTAGGGTCCAGATAGGGTCCAGGCCCAGGTAATCACCATCCAAGGATGGAATCGTCAATATTGCAGCTTCCACAACAAGCGGAGAGCAAGACGAGAAAAAATCAAGAAATAAACTTGATAAAATTTGATAAAAAAAGCTCACAGTCGTGCATTTACCATAGGGGCTGAGCGGGCGGAGGCTCTAAGGTGAAATGGTCAAAATGCCCTGGGAAAAAATGTGGGACAAAAACTTTCCGAAATGCGAGCTTTTAGGGATTCCGGCCCAAAAAAAAAATTTTTTTTTTCAACACCCACCTTGCCACCTGTGACCTTGGGTGACTGAGCCGTGGTACGCTTAAGTTTGCAGTCCCTGGGCAGCGAAGCGAAAGAGCGAAAAGAACGACGGACTGCCTTGCTTGCAGAGGTTGATTACACTGCAACTTGGGCAAAACCGCTTCTGGCGGAGCAGGCCCTTTCGCTAGGCTTGACACATCATGTCCATCTTGGCCGAAGTCAAAGTTAGTGGCGACCACTGAAGAATCAGACAAAAGGCTGATTGGATGAGCTGAAGCAGCACGCTGAGAAGCAACATGTGCGAGGTGTTTCTACTGGGCTTCTGAATAATTGGCAGTAAAGCGGACACTCCAAGCGAGGTTTTGCGTTGAACTGTTGTTGACGACAGCGTTGCCGCAGACTTTAGTGATGACTCTGGCAATTCTGATGCGACACGACCCGACACAAGCTGTGGGCACAAACACGACGAAGGCGCCAAAAGTGCGGTGCGCCCGCATTCGCGACTCTTTCGGGTGGCAGGCGCAACTGCGCCTCCCTTGCTTTCGGGTATGAATGGGGATGTGAGCGTAAGAGAGCTCAGCATCGACCTGCGACGACAGGTCACCTCGCAATGAAATCTCAGTGCTAGTCTCTCTCTCATCTCTGGCGGGACACCCATACCCCCGACGCCGAACTGAATTTAATCGTATCCTGGTATCATCATCCCCGAGAGGTCAAGCCGAAGAACTTTTCGGAGAATCACATAAGGACCCAGGCAGTCGATTAGCACGGGTGTGCGGCCAGAGAAAAAGAGAGATTTGCAACGAGAATAGCTAAGGGCGATTTCTGTGCTTGAAGAGCAGCACCTAGAGCCAGTCCCCGGTTCCCATTTCCGCATATCGATACGAGATGAAGATATGCGGCAAGAAGCATAAGACCCGGCATCCACAGAGCGAGCAGGAACGGCAGTGTGGGTTATGCTCTGTACCTGAGAGGTACAGGCACCCCGAAAAATATCTGGTGCGATTGCGGGGATCGGCAAACCTACCGTACAGCGGTGGGGTCCAGCCTCAGAAGGATTTATATGCAATACACCTGTACCTTTAACCATACTTCACCTCTCTTAGTAGTGCTGTCGTGCTCAAGGGATCCTTCCCGCACGTGTCTATGAGAACAGTGCCGTTTTTTGAAGCCCCCTATACTCTCTGACAGATACTGAACGATCGTGCGGAACATCTGACGTCAGCCCCGCGACGACGTGTCCGCCGTCGCCGGTGTGCAGTGCGAGCCCGAGCGATGGCAGTCAGTTCAGCAGCGCGTTCCACGAAAAGAAGTCGCCCGGCGTGCCGACTCTGAAGTCCTCCGCCGACAACCTGCGCGTTGGCATCACCGCCCTGCGCGCGCTGCACCGGATGCGGACGCCGATTCACCAGCAGGATGTCAGCTGCAGCCTGTCACCCCAAGAGATGGGGCGTCGGCTCCGGACCCTTTCGATGGTCGATCTCAGCAGCGCGCCCCCTGAGCCGCAGACTGAAGACGCCGATGAAGCCATGGATGAGCCGGACACCTTCATGGCACCCGACGCTGTCCTACTGGAGTCCGACCTCGCGCCCCTCACCCCGCGGTCCGAGCGCCGCATGAAGATCCGGCAGCGGGTGCTCCAGCAGCGCCCGTCCTTCGACAACGACCCGCTGGTCATCGCCATGTGCGGGTTGCCCGGGTGCGGCAAGAGCTACGTCGCCCAGCGCATCCAGCGGTACCTCGGCTGGCAGGGCATCACCGTCAAGATCTTCAACTCGGGAGCGTACCGTCGGCAGGTGTGCCCCGTTTTCTTTTTTTAAGTAGCAGTACATCTGTACTGACGGAAACACTTCCGGAACAACGGTTGCACATGGAAAAGAAAACGAAGCCAACGAAAAAGTGCTAATACACGAAACCCCCCCCCCACACAACAAACAGCTACATCGTTTCCCTGGAGAGAGCTTAAACACTTTCAACCCTTGAAAGTAGTGCCCCGTGGCGGTTGGTTACGAGCCACAATCCCATCCAAAACCCCCCTTTTTTTAAAAAACGAATGAAGGAAGGAAAACACATGAAACCAAGTTGTGCTCGCACCGGAACAGGACTGAAAATTCCCATCCAATGATGAGCTCTGACTTTGGATTGGTCGAGCGAAACATGAGACGAAGAACGAGGTGCACACAACACCGCGGTTAAAAAAACACAGGGGGCTAGTCCCTCAAGGTTTCATTCCCCACTTTGGGAGTCGTACACTCCCCTCTTTACAACTTTCTATTTTCTATTTTGCATCCTTTTCCTAGACGACATTTTCCTCGAAGAAGACTTGATGCTAGCATCAACCATGCATGAGAGGCAGTGCTCTGCCTAAACATTAAACTAAGATTTTTCCCCCAGAGAGGTTTATACCCCGTACACGCGAAGAACAAGAAACTTTATCATTTTCATCACCTTGGGTCAGTTGATGCTGATCGTCCGTTGCTTCGTTTATCAGAGCAAGCCCCAACTCCGGAAATGTTCTACATGAGTGCCAGCTTGAAAGGAAATGCTCGACGATGCTGCCCGACAAAGAACAGAAGGGATCCCAAGTGCTGTAACTACCGAACCACGTGTTGAACGGACGTGAGGTCATGCGGGTGTACCCCTACACGACAAATCACACAAACACAGGTCAAAGTCCTGAGTGAGAAAACAACACACGGTGGTGTAAGCGAAGAACAAATCAGATTATGTTTGTATTGTATTGCGCCTCATCTCTATATTTCCTCCCTTCCATTCGGAGTCGAAGCAGCTACGTCGAATATTTTGTCGTTTAAGATCGCAGATCTTAGAAGATTAATATCCGACGAATACCTAACACTTGTACAAGGTTAATAACCCCGTCGCTAGTCCGAAAACATCGTAACTCCTTTCACCCCTTGCTTGACGATTGTGACAAACACACCGAATCACCGCCTGACCTTTCTACTTTCGATTTTGCATCATCCGCGACGGTAAAGACGAAGCAGCAGACGGAGCCAGTAAGCGCAGTAGGAGGAGGATGTATTTTGTTGAAAGTAACTTTGTTGTTGGGCCAAAAACTGGTTCACGGGTCGTTTTCTGTCACTTTTTCGGGTCATTTTGGGTCACTTTTTCGCACTTCTTCGGACTTTGGTGGTTGGTTACTATTAGTTTGTGGGTACGGTGTCCGCCTGTCTGTCTGTCTGTCTGTCTGTCTGTCTGTCTGTCTGTCTGTCTGTCTGTCTGTCTGTCTGTCTGTCTGTCTGTCTGTCTGTCTGTCTGTCTGTCTGTCTGTCTGTCTGTCTGTCTGTCTGTCTGTCTGTCCCGAACCCGCGACTTTCTCAGGTCACTTTCAAGAGCTGCGACTCAACCACCGTACTTTTTTGGTGGGTTCAGTGTATCACACTTAGACTACTGGCACAGTACAGATAAGCGGCATATTGTTCTACGCGGACGCAAACATCCCGCTGCACTCTCGGAGAGGCGCCCTCTTCTCAGAACTCAAGAAAAAAGTGACCCATCGAAATAGCAATACCAACAAACAATTTCAACAACAATTTCAACAACGTTTACTGGTCAGTATATCAAAAATAGGCAAGGAATGCCATCTCCACCTAGAACCCCACGACGCAGGTGCTCGGCAGCAACCAAGACGCCGACTTCTTCAACCACGAGAACAAGCGCGGGCGTGAACAGCGGGACGAGATGGCGAAGATGGCAATGGACGACCTCCTCCTCTTCCTGCGGGAGCACGGGCAGGTCGGCATCTTCGACGCGACGAACACCACGCGCCAGCGCCGGGCGTCGATCGTCTCGTTCTACGCGGACGCCGGCATCCCGCTGCACAGGATCCTCTTCTACGAGTCGATCTGCGACGATCTTGAACTGATCAAGAAGACCGTCGTCGAGGTGAAGATGAAGAACGAGGACTACAGCACGAAGGACACCGAAAAGGGCGTTGCCGACTTCATGGCGCGCAGGTCTAACTACGAAAAAGTGTACGAGCCGCTGTCGGCGGGTCGAGACGCGCGACTGAGCTGGATCAAGAACCGAAACGTCGGCTCCTTCGTGCAAGCCCGGAACGTCCGCGGCGTGATCCCCAACAGCGTCTTGCAGTTCACCGCGCAGCTGCCGACGGTCGCTCCGCCGATCTTCCTAATCGAAGCGGACACGTGGTCCTCCCGCAACATCCTCGGCGGCGACAAGCCGTGCAGTGAAGACGGGAAAGCTTTTGCCGCTAAGCTCGCCCGCTGGCTGACGCAGATCCGCGCCCTGCCCTGCATGGAGCTCTGGACGAACGACGCGTCTCCGTGGGAAGTCTGGCACTCCACCAAGCAGCGCGCCATCGAAACAGTCGAGCCCATGCGCAGCCTCGGCCCGGAAGCGTTGCGTATACAGCCGTGGTCCGTCCTCGACGAACTCAACTTTGGGGAGTGGGAAGGCGTCTCGCCTCAGGAGCTCAGCAGCTTGCCCGGCTACGACAGGCTCGTGGACGATCCGTTCTTCAACACCTTCCCCCGGGGCGAGTCTTGCTTCCAGCTGATCCAGCGTCTCGAGCCGCTCTTCGACCAACTCAACACGCTGAAGCATCCCGTCGTTATCGTGACCCACGAGGTCCGCGTTTCGTTCTTTTTTTGTATAAGCACCTGCTTTGTAGGAAATGCTTGAGGAGACTGCCAGTTGCAATAGATCAAAGGAGGTAAATGTGCTGTAGCCCACACGAAACACAGGTAAATCTGGGTTTAGTGGCGGGCGTAAGCGTTCAACAAAAAAGACCCACTTTGTAGTTGTATTGTTCTCCCCCCCTCTAGCCTCCTTCGAAATAAGCTTGTAGAAAATACTTGACGAGGCTGCCAGCTGCGAAAGACCAAAGGGTAGCCCACACGAAACACAGGTAAATCTGGGTTTAGCGGCGGGCGTAAGCGTTCAACAAAAAACCACCCACTTCGTTGTTGTGTTGTTTCTCTCCCTCTAGCTCCTTCGAAGTAAGCACAAGGCAGCCCCTCGAGTTCTTTTACATGCGCCAGCTTGGAAGAAAGTGCTCGACGAAGCTCCCCGACACAGAACCGGAGGAATCCCAAGTGCTGTAACTCACACCGAACCACGCGTTGAGCGGACGTGAGGGCATTGCGGGTCTATCCCTACACGACAAGACACACAAAGCCAACAGGGGGAAAAGTCCTGAGTGAATTAACAACTCACGGTGGTGTAAGCGAAGAACAAAACGACCCACCCAGCTCCGGCCTGAAATACAATTCACCTTAAAAGAAAATAATGTCGGGCCTTGGAGATACCTTGAGATATCACGGAATGCCGAGAAGCTCGTCGCAAACCGTAGCGTTTTCACTCGCATCCCGAATCCAACGTGTGCATGACGAGCTCTTATTTTCGTAGCAACAGCGAGCAGAAAAACCCGAAACGGAACGCTGGTTGCGTGTTTGGGAGGACGTACGTCGTTACCCTGTATTCCTGCATTGGGATGGCATCTGCTGCACTCCGAAAGATTCACTAGCTTTGCGTCAGGGCGGGAGCTTCCCGGTGCGGAGAAGATTGGAGATGGAGTTCCGAGCTCGGGTCGGCACGGCAAGTGCCCGTGAACGTGAGGAGATCAAAAGCGGTATATCTTTTCGCGCCGGAACGCAAAGTAGCGTCGAGCTTTGCACTGAGAGAGCGTTCTCAAGAGTTTCTTTTTTTCGGCCGTTTCGAGTTTATTCCTTCAGTATTTCGTGCATGACCGGACCTGTGAAAAGAATTCAGAAGGGCTACACACAGACAGAAACTAGCCCAGCATCTACCTGGCGCGCCTGACCCAGCGAGCTACGAGGGTCCAAAAATACAACCTGCCCCTTTGGGGTGATCCACCTATTTTTTAGCACAAAAAATCACAACTATTCATAGTTAGGTTTGACACATTGTTCTGCAGAGCTCTGCAAAGGTCTGCAAAGTTGTGAAAAGTTGTCAATGCTGCCGGGCGCATCGGCTGACGCGATGCGGGACCTGCCCGAACGCCGACGCGTGCTGCGGACGGGGGCATCACAGGGGTGGTGCTGGCCGCGACAGCAGCAGTGGCGACGGGGGTGGCGGTGGTCATGGCGGCCGCGGCCGTGGCCGCGGCCGCGGCGGCCGGGGCGGCGGAGACGACAGTGGCGGAGACGGTGGCGGCGGCCGCGGCACTGGTCGCGGCCGCGCACGCGGCGGCGCACGCGGTGGCGGTCGCGGCGGCGGCGGCGGTGGCGGTCGCGGCGAGAGCGACGGCCTCACAGGCCGGAAGCGGCGCGCGCCGTCCTTACCGGGGACACCTACCAGCCGTGGCCGGAGAAGGCGGACGACGAAATCGCCCCCGAAGCGCGCCCCCCCGCCAGCAGGCAGGAAGCGACCCGCGCCTTGCACCCCCACGACCTCTCCCGCAGCCGCGCTGCGCGCACGACGACGACGCGCCGATCTCGGCGACGACGGCACTGGCCTCGCCGGCCCGAACACACCGCGCCCACCCGGCCCCGCCCGGCCCTCTTCGATGGCAGGCCCTGACTCGGGCTCTTTTTCTGATTCTGGTTCCGACCCTCCACGGGTCACACAACGATCGCGCCCTCCCGCCGGCTCTTCCCGGCTACTCACGTCCTCCGCATCGCGGCGTGCCTATCGGCGCAAACGAGAAAGCGAAGACTCCGATTCCTTTTCGGATTATGAGATCGTGAGCAACTGCCAACAACAGTTGCAACCGACTAGAGTTGCGCCGCGCCGAAAGCGCGGAAAAAGTGACCCTTCTGGAGTCACGTAGCGAAAAGCTGGCATAGTGTGGTACTCATTTGCTTGCAAATGACTCCCCACTAACGCAACAAGACGACGAAAAGTCGACCGCCTCTGATACGACCGGCAGCTTTGACGAGCACGTCTCCGAATCCTCCACTTCGGAACCTCAGCGTCCGCCGCTGGACCGCGGCTGCAGGGACTGCGACCGGGGCGTCCAGGACACAGCGGATCACCTGTGGTGGGAGTGCCCCGCCTACGACGAGATCCGCGGCCGTCCTTGCTACGCCGAACTCCTGCGGGCGGACCGGGCGAAGTGGCCGTCTTGCACGCGTGTGCATGGGGTTATTGTCGAAGGAATGCGGGTGGAGGTCGCGGCCCTTCACCGCCTCATGGCGGCGGTGTACGCTGCACGCGTGGAGGCGGAGCGGCGCCGCCTCTCCGCAGTGCAACCGATGCACCCCTGGCACGCAGCTGCGCCGCTGCCGGCGGTGCGGCACGTGTTCAACTTCGACCGCCTTCCGGATGAGCCGCCGAGATGGCCGTACGGCGGCCGTGCGATGCGGGCGCTCAAGGGCTGGCTGTCGGCACTGAGGTGGACGAACGCAGGCGAGGTGTCGTGCGTCGAGCTGGCAGTGGACTTCGAGGTCCACACCGGGGTCGACGTCCCTGCCCCCCCGGGAATACGAAGGCTCGCCGCCAACCAGAGGGGGAAGACCCTCTGGACGATGCTGTCGACATTGTGCCGCCTGTGCCAGGACCTGCAGCTGCCGTCGCCGTTGCCTGCCGAGCGGAAGGTCCGGGTGGGCTCGATGAGGACCCTGGGGGCGCCGATGCTGTGGGGGGGATTGACACCTCGCCCACGCTTCGCCGGGGGCGAGGAGACGCACGGGGTGCTGGAGGCGAGCTTTCCGCGGGCAGCTGCCGGGGACGGGAAGAACTGGGGCGGGGACGTGTTCCCGCAGTACGACGCGGCGCGGCGGGCACAGCGTTCGCTGCGCTGGGACGTGCCCACCCCTCTGCCGCAACGCCCGCGCCTTCCCGTGCTTGTACCGGCTGCGCAGGCGGACCCTCTGCTCCGCACGCAGTCGGTCTGCGATGCCTGCGCGAAGCAGAAGTGCGCGGTGTGCGCTGGCATGCGGAGAAACTACAGCCTTGTAGTGGACCAGTGCTGCCAGGTGCACCACCAACCGGACGACGGCCTGCGCATTCAGTGCTGCCGGGCGCATCGGCTGACGCGATGCGGGACCTGCCCGAACGCTGACGCGTGCTGCGGACGGGGGCATCACAGGGGTGGTGCTGGCCGCGACAGCAGCAGTGGCGACGGGGGTGGCGGTGGTCGTGGCGGCCGCTGCCGCGGCCGTGGCCGTGGCCGCGGCGGCCGGGGCGGAGGAGACGACAGTGGCGGAGACGATGGCGGCGGCCGCGGCACTGGTCGCGGCCGCGCAAGCGGCGGCGGTCGCGGCAGCGGTCGCGGCAGCGGTCGCGGCAGCGGTCGCGGCAGCGGTCGCGGCGGGGATCGCGGCGGCGGCGGTGGCGGTCGCAGCCTAGGCGAGAGCGACGGCCTCACAGGCCGGAAGCGGCGCGCGCCGTCCCCACCTGGAACACCTACCAGCCGTGGCCGGAGGAGGCGGACGACGAAGTCGCCCCCGAAGCGCGCCCCCCCGCCAGCAGGCAGGAAGCGACCCGCGCCATGCACCCCCACGGCCTCTCCCGCAGCCGCGCTGCGCGCACGACGACGACGACGCGCCGACCTCGGCGACGGCGGCACTGGCCTCGCCGGCCCGAACACACCGCGCCCACCCGGCCCCGCCCGGCCCTCTTCGATGGCAGGCCCTGACTCGGGCCCTTTTACTGATTCTGGTTCCGACCCTCCACGGGTCACACAACGATCGCGCCCTCCCGCCGGCTCTTCCCGGCTACTCGCGTCCTCCGCATCGCGGCGTGCCTATCGGCGCAAACGAGAAAGCGAAGATTCCGATTCCTTTTCGGATTATGAAATCGTCAGTAATTTCCAAGAACAGTTGCAACCGACTAGAGTTGCGCCGCGCCGAAAGCGCGGAAAAAGTGACCCTTCTGGAGTCACGTAGCGAAAAGCTGGCATAGTGTGGTACTCATTTGCATGCAAATGACTCCCCACTAACGCAACAAGACGACGAAAAGTTGTGAAAGTTGTGAATTGATTTTGTTTTCCTGGAGTTTTTTTCGTGCCCCTATCCCCCTACCGGGGACGGGAAGAACTGGGGCGGGGACGTGTTCCCGCAGTACGACGCGGCGCGGCGGGCACAGCGTTCGCTGCGCTGGGACGAGCCCACCCCTCTGCCGCAACGCCCGCGCCTTCCCGTGCTTGTACCGGCTGCGCAGGCGGACCCTCTGCTCCGCACGCAGTCGGTCTGCGATGCCTGCGCGAAGCAGAAGTGCGCGGTGTGCGCTGGTATGCGGAGAAACTACAGCCTTGTAGTGGACCAGTGCTGCCAGGTGCACCACCAACCGGACGACGGCCTGCGCATTCAGTGCTGCCGGGCGCATCGGCTGACGCGATGCGGGACCTGCCCGAACGCTGACGCGTGCTGCGGACGGGGGCATCACAGGGGTGGTGCTGGCCGCGACAGCAGCAGTGGCGACGGGGGTGGCGGTGGTCGTGGCGGCCGCTGCCGCGGCCGTGGCCGTGGCCGCGGCGGCCGGGGCGGAGGAGACGACAGTGGCGGAGACGATGGCGGCGGCCGCGGCACTGGTCGCGGCCGCGCAAGCGGCGGCGGTCGCGGCAGCGGTCGCGGCAGCGGTCGCGGCAGCGGTCGCGGCAGCGGTCGCGGCAGCGGTCGCGGCGGGGATCGCGGCGGCGGCGGTGGCGGTCGCGGCCTAGGCGAGAGCGACGGCCACACAGGCCGGAAGCGGCGCGCGCCGTCCCCACCTGGAACACCTACCAGCCGTGGCCGGAGGAGGCGGACGACGAAGTCGCCCCTGAAGCGCGCCCCCCCGCCAGCAGGCAGGAAGCGACCCGCGCCATGCACCCCCACGGCCTCTCCCGCAGCCGCGCTGCGCGCACGACGACGACGACGCGCCGACCTCGGCGACGGCGGCACTGGCCTCGCCGGCCCGAACACACCGCGCCCACCCGGCCCCGCCCGGCCCTCTTCGATGGCAGGCCCTGACTCTGGCCATGATTCTGTTAGTTTTTCGCACTCCGATGAACTCGGACTTGACTCGCGCCCACTGCGCCCTCCACGGGTCGCGCAACGATCGAGCCCTCCCGCCGGCTCTTCCCGGCTACTCACGTCCTCCGCATCGCGGCGTGCCTATCGGCGCAAACGAGAAAGCGAAGACTCCGATTCCTTTTCGGATTATGAGATCGTGAGCAACTGCCAACAACAGTTGCAACCGACTAGAGTTGCGCCGCGCCGAAAGCGCGGAAAAAGTGACCCTTCTGGAGTCACGTAGCGAAAAGCTGGCATAGTGTGGTACTCATTTGCTTGCAAATGACTCCCCACTAACGCAACAAGACGACGAAAAGTTGTGAAAAGTTGTGAATTGATTTTGTTTTCCTGGAGTTTTTTTCGTGCCCCTATCCCCCTACACGACCCTAGCCCCACAGCCACCGTCCACGGCGGTCCCCAGGGGTGGGTCAAGGAAAAAAAAAGTTTTTTTTTTGGGCCGCAATACCTCAAAACTCGCACTTTAGGGTTTTTTTTTGGGCCGCAGTTTTCCCGGGGATTTCGACCTTTTCACCTAAGAGAATTCTTCCGCCCAGCCTCCAGTGGTACCCAGGAAAAGGATGATGAGTCCCGAGTGAGCAGCCTTTCGCTTGATTCCGGAAGGGTTACTCGGCGCTGTTGACGTGGTGCAACTCGTGACGGTCGCAATGCCACATTCTCCCCGCAAAGTAGCGTCGAGCTTTGCACTGAGAGAGCGTTCTCAAGAGTTTCTTTTTTTCGGCCGTTTCGAGTTTATTCCTTCAGTATTTCGTGCATGAACGGACCTGTGAAAAGAATTCAGAAGGGCTACACAGTCCAAGTCCAGACAGAAACTAGCCCAGCATCTACCTGGCGCGCCTGACCCAGCGAGCTACGAGGGTCCAAAAATACAACCTGCCCCTTTTCTTTTTAGAAACATTTTCTCCTTTCCTCCTTCACTTTGATCATAGGTGTCACGGCAAGTTTTGGCAGCCGCTGCTTAACAAGTGCATGCTAATCCATGTGGTTTTCATGTACTTAAAAGACCTTCTAATCCACAAATAACGCTAGAACTCAATGCTTAACAAAATTGTGTGCATGCTAATCCACGTGGTTCATGTACTTCAAAGAACTCAATGCTTGTGCGTGGTCGCCAGCAAGCCTCCCTCGGGTTTGTTAGGTATAAAACGGTACCGGACCCCTCCGGTGAAAGAAGCACACCAAGAGAGCGCGGAGAGAAAATCAGTAAGAAGAAAAAAGTCAGAAAAGAGACCCAGAACCGAACGTCCCAGGGGAAAAAATGGAGGAGATCGAACAATACCTCCAGAAGGCACAGCGACTCGCTGAGGAGGCGGAAGACGAAGCGCAGATCAGCACGGTGTTCGGGATCATCAAGGTCCTGCTCATCTTGACCGAGAAGGCCGGGCAGAAGCGAGCCCGAGAACGAGGGATGGCGACGCCCCAGACGAAATCGAAGCCGAAGACAACGACGAACCCGAAGGCCGGGCAGAAGCAGCCCGAGAAGGCCGAGCAGGAGCAGCCCGCGAAGCAGACGACGGCGGCGCCCATGAAACATACGACGGCGGCGCCCGCGGAACAACTGAAGCAAGCAGACCGCCAGGCGGACACCGCGACGAAAGAAGGAACCGCCCGGAAAGAGCCGCGAGCGAGCGGATGGAAAGAAGTGGTCGGAAGGAAGAAGCCGGCTGCCCCGAAGAACGCAGGGCTACGGACCGACGACTGGGGGATGAAGGCCATCGACGTGAAGAGCGTGCTGGAAGGGAATACGCGGCGCGGAATCGTTGAGACGACGACGGAGGAAGGGAGAAAGGTCGTCGCCCACGCGAAGGAGCTGACCGACCTGGAAGCAGACGGCGTCGCCCTCGTGGTCATCACCCCGAAGCCGGCAGACGAGGAGCGCTCGACGTACGAGATCGTTTTCTCGACGGACGGGACGCCGTCCTACAGATACGTCACCCTGTGTGGAGACGCGCGGGCCGCCCAGGGGAGGATCGGGCTCAAGAAGACGGCCAACGAGACGCAGGTGCTGGTGTTCACTGCCCTGCACCGGGAGCTACCGAAGGAAACCGTGACGCTGCTCACCGACAAGAAGAAGGGGGCCGGTGTGATCGACCGCATGTGTGCAACGGCGGCAAGGGACAACGGCGCCGAGATCGAGAAGCGCCACCGATGGCGACACGCGGAC
This sequence comes from Diplonema papillatum, assembly GCA_030068145.1. NCBI lineage: Eukaryota > Euglenozoa > Diplonemea > Diplonemida > Diplonemidae > Diplonema > Diplonema papillatum. The sequence goes on from JAPJBO010002001.1 coordinate 14,699, forward strand.
CTGCCGGAGAGGAGCACCTGCATGGTGCGAGTGACGCTGGCGCAGGCCAACAAGCTCCTCGCCTGCAGCGGGAACGGAGGCCACTTCTGGTCAGCCCCCAGCTTCGCACGGGGTGGAGAAACGGACAGCGTCCTTTGGCTCGACAAGGCCGCCACCCTCGACGACGCACTCGCCCTGGCGGCCCTGCCTGGCACCAACGGGCTGGCTGCGGCGGTGACACGCCTGGGGGTCCGCTACACCGGCGACGAAGCACTGGAGGAGCTGCAGGAGGCGGCCGGCGACCTCGTCGCCCCGCCACGATACGGCGGAGGGCTGGCGTACTTCGTCACCGGCGGGCGGAATGAGCACGCCGCGGACATCACAGCGGCGCTCAGAGATGTCGGCTGGAACGGGGCGCAGAGGAAGTCCTTCACGAAGGAAGGGAGGACGAGGCTGATCGTTGTGTCGCAGCAGCCGCCGCCAGCCACAGTAGTGTCGAGGATGGGCCGCGACCCTATCTTCGTACGCCCGATCGCAAGGGGGGACGAACCGCGCGGCGGGGCGAAGGCGAACGTGTGGGAGGGGCGAATCCCCAGGGCCTCGCTGCCTAAGCAGGCAGTCAAAAGCGACGCGCCGATGGACCCGAAGGAAGGCCACATACACGTGTGGCAGGAGCCGGAGCGGAACAAGGGCACGCAGGAATGCGAAGAGTGCGAAGCACCCCGGCAGAACGGGACGATGATGCGCACATGCTTCTGCGCTGCCCGCATCTGTGGTACGTGCTACACGGCCGCAAGCAAGAAAGTGCAGGAAGTCCGGTGACTCGTGAACTCGACGCTGGTGTCACATGGGGCTGGTGAAGGCCAGCTCCATGTTGACTTCGAGGCGGTCTGCTGGACCAGCCACGACCTCTCCGGTGCCCCTGCAACCGCGCCACCTGACGCGTCACTTAACCACCACGACCCGAAGACCTCGGAACCAGCCGTCGCCTGCCTGGCGCCACTGCGATCTGCCCTGCCCTCGTTCGGGCTGCCGAGTCCTAGCACCCCTGCCAGGCAGTTCGATCACGCAGAGACGGAAAAAGAGAATTCCTGCTCCTCTTCTTTTCCCCTCCCTCTCTCTCACGGCGCGCCTGGCCTCAATCGCCCGGGAGCGATACCCCGAGGGACCGGTTTTGCGCACAAACAATCCCCCTACAATAGCCAGTGTGCCCGGCCAACTTGCAACGAGGGCCCCCCCGCCAGGGTGGAGGGACCCATCCCGGGGCTAAGTTTCCAGGCGATCCCTCGGGATCTTCTGGATAGACTGAGCCGAGCACCCGAGCTCAACCCGGAAGCCCAATGGGGAAGGCTGGGGGGTGGACGCAGCAGGGAAACCCAGCAGTGGGGGCACGCCTATCGACTAGGTGAACCCCCGATCAGACTGGAACGGGATATCCCCGAGGGGCCCCTGAAAGAAGCGGCGGATCTCATACGTGACCGCCTTGGGTGGGAACCGGACCAGTTGCTGGCCAACTGGTACCGGAGGGGAGTGGGGATCAACCCCCACAAAGACCAGAGAGAACTGGGTCCGAGGGTAGCGACCATATCGCTCTTGAGCGACACGGTCATGGAATGGGAGAGGGGGAGCCGGAAAGTGAGAACCCCTCTGCCGGTCGGCACACTGTGCCACATGGAAGGCGAGGCCAGGAACCTGTGGACACACGGGATTCGTCCCGATGATGTCGCACGCGACCGGGTCTCGCTGACCTACAGGGCCGTGCGCGAGGCCGCCTCCCAAAGTTTGCAAGGCCGGGACACCCCGCAAGAAACTCCCATACCCCCCCCGCCCAGCCCTCAGGCATCCACTGCACCCCCCCAACATCAGTCCAGCCCCGCGCCACGGACACTTTTGCTTCATCACCAAAGAACTCTACAATCAATCAAAGAATCAGCAAGACAGCGGCTGATAACCGCGGGGGACGTCGAACAAAACCCTGGTCCCGGCCGCGCGGAGATGAGGTTCGCGACGTTAAACGTAACCAACCTACTACAGTATCTCCCAGCGGCCGACGCGGTGGAAGCGGATCTTCTCTGCTGCCAGGAGGTGACACTCCTTCCGTGCAAACGGGTGCAGGCGGAGGAATACCTGCGGAAATGGTGCTGCCACTGGGGTCTGCCACCACCCGGAAGACTCTGTAGGAACTCCGGTAGTCGCTCGACGATGAACGCCGCGAACGGAGGGCTCTCCACTCTAGTACTGAGACCGATACCGGCGTACGATACGATGACGGCGCTCTCGCACGCAGCAATACGGTCCCCGGACCGAGTGAGCCATACGGTAGTAGCAACAGGGGCCGGCAACACGTTCGTGCACGTGTTCAATGTCTACTGCCCTTCCGGAAACGGGAGGGCGGAGAGCGAGGAGCGTGAGGACATGCTGGAGAAGATCCTCTTCGCAGCGGCGGATAGCCTCGGTGACGTCCCCATAATGGTGATGGGTGACCTGAACACAGAAGAAGACCGGTCCCCTGTACTGCGGAAGGCACTAAGGAATGGATGGTCCGACGCAGCGGAACTGCACCATGCGCGTACCGGTGACACACCACCACCACCGACCTTTACCAGCGCCCGGACATCGGGCACGAGGATCGACCGCATACTCCTCAACCGAATAACGACGGGAGCTTTCCGCCAATGCGTCACCACCGCGGTGAACGTGCCGGGACACCGGCTCGTGACAATGACCCTGGACATTGCGGCGCTGCGCCAAATCGTGTGGCGATTTAAAGTACCGCGGGAAATCTCTACGGAGGGGGGACCCAAGTGGGGCCTCTCGGACACAGAAGCTTACAGGGAAGCCGTACAGAGACTGGCCAACTCCGATTTCGCAGAACGGCTGGCAGCACAGCGAGTGGAAGAGGCCTGGCTCGAGTGGTCACGAGTCAGTGAGCAGTACTTGCAGGATGCCTTCGGAATTCCTGCGGAAGAAAGGGGAAGAAGTACCGGCCGGGGGATAAAGACGTCACCTAAGAGAGTCTGCATCACGGCAAGCACTGCGAGCGACGGGTCGGGGGCGGCGAACAGCCAGGTTTACGAAATACCGAGACAAGCTGAACGAGAGGGCCGATGCGAGCAGACGATGTCTGACAACCATCTGCGCCGGACGCGCTGAGCCGTCGGGGGTGTTGCGAAAGGGGGCGGGAGTGACTGCAAATGTTGACGAGATGGACGAGGTGCTGAACACTGCGTGGGACCCTATCCTGCGTAAGTACAAGGACGGGCCAGAGCCGGAGTACGAGCCGTTTCGGGATCGGTTCCGGGATCACATCGGCCCACATATGATGGAAGCCGGAACAATCACGGGGGAGGAGCTGCGAATTCTGCTGAGGAAGAAGCCGAAGAAAAGCGCGTCAGGGGTGGATGGCTGGCGTATGGCTGAACTGCGGGAGTTGCCGCTCCCCCTGCTGAATGCACTTGCGGACGTCATGAACCTGGTCGAAGCAACTGGAGACTGGCCGGCAAGCATGACAACTGCGCTGGTGTCGATGGTGCCGAAGGATGAGAGTCAAGACCCGCTGCACACAAGACCGATAACCGTCACATCCGCCGTGTACCGCCTATGGGCCTGCCGCAGGCTGGCGGACATAGTACTGTGGCAAGAGGAATGGATCGAAGAAGGACAGAAAGGCTTTCGACCAGGTCACCGGATCGAGGACGTCTTGATGGAAATTGGGCTCGAGATGGAGGACGCCTTGTTAGACGGGGAGCCGCTCTACGGTGTGGCGCTGGACTTCCGGAAATGCTTCGACATGGTCCCACGAGAGATAGTACTGCGCTTAGCCGAGGACTTAGGATTGCACAATCGGGTTCTCAAGCCGCTGAGGGCTATCTACAGACTGCTCGCGAGACGCTTCAAGCTACCATTAGGGGTGGGCAGGGAGTTCAGTGTGACCAACGGTATCCTTCAAGGGTGCCCTGTATCCGTCATACTCATCAATGCCCTGCTGTCGGTAGTGATGAAAGCGGTCAAGAAAGAAGCGGAGGGTGTGAGTCCAAAGTCATACGCGGACGACGCCACACTGCTGTCCAGGCTGTCGGAGGCCGCCCTGCAAAAGGGAGTGGACGTAGTAGACGAGTTCTGCACACTCACCGGTATGGAGCTAAACCTCCAGAAGACGGTCGCGTTCTCGACGAGACGTAGGCATCAGTCGACTCTCAAACTCCGCAGCGTGGATGCGCTGCTGCGGTTTAGCAAATCCGTCAAGTGCCTCGGGGTCCTAGTCTCGACGGCGAAGAATAGGACGGAAAGGTCCGACTCGGAGAGGGTGGAGAAGGCGGCTGCCCTGGCGGAAGGCCTCCGCCATGCGCCGTTCCGGTACGAAAAGCGGGTCCGGATTGTGCAGTCGAATGTGCTACCGGCGGCGCTGTCAGGCTGCTCTTTCGCGCCGGTATCGAAGGTGGCGATGAAACGGCTGACGACGTCGGTGATGGGACTGATCTGGGGTGGATCCAACCCGAAGCGCGCGAGGGAGATGGTCCTAAACTTTCAGGAGAAGGGCCACCTGACGGATCCCGGTACATGCCTAGCATATAGGGTGACGACAGCGTTTTACGCGGCGTGCGAGAGGTTGCCACGACTGCTGCCTCTGATGGAGAGCATCCGGGGAAGATACGCCGAGGGGGACCTACCCCTGGGGCCAGTTGGACTGGCGATGAGGAGCATGGAGGAGTGTGGACACGTATGGGGACCCGGGCCCCTGTCTCGCACGCTGAGGAATGGTGCAACATATGACCCGTTAGCCTCGGCACCTTCGAAGAGGGGACATGAAGTTAGGGCGGACTTGAGGGCGAAGACGTGGTCCCGACTGGTGGCGAGGCGGCCGGGATTTGAGGGCATACAGAGAGCCGACCTGGAGCGGACGAACACCTTCTGGAGGATGCGTGAATGTCCCGCGCACACCGCGAGGCTTATACGTGTAGCGTTGGCGGGGGGGGTGAACACGGCTGAGTACACGTCGCGGATGAGGCAGGCCGGAGCTGAGCCGCAGGCGCCCAGCTGCAAGCACTGTGGAAGCGGCGACACCGAGGACGAGAAACACGTATTCTGGGACTGCGGAGCGTACTCGCACATACGGCGACGAGAGGCACATGCCGAGCTGATGGCAGCCAACCGGGCCGACTGGCCCAGATGCACGCTGGAACACGGAGTGGTAGTACCCGAGAATGCCCAATTCTCGAGGCGGCTCCAGGAGATGATGGCTGAAATCCTTGCGGAACGGGCTGGGCTCGAAGCACGTGGCTGGGTGGCCAGGAACCCCACGACCCCCTGGTCGAGAGCGAATGCGATGCCTGCCGAGAAATTTGACCACCCCTTCGCGCGGATTGCCCCGGCATGGACGTGGGAGCGGAACAAGACCTGGGGACTACCGACGTTTTATGCGTTGGTAGCGTGGCTGTCGGACATGCAATGGACCGAGAACGGGCAGGCGTCAATGCTGGAGCTTGCGATCGACTTTGAACTCTTCTCGGGCCTCAGCATGCCGCTGCACGGGAATGCGCCGAAGGGGGTGAGAGAACGGGGAAACGTCCTGCGCTGCATGATGAGCGCGTTGGACAAGCTGGCGGCACAGCAAGGGCTGGGAAGCTGCATGAGAGGAGAGAGGGTGTGCCCGACGACGTCGCTGTCGTTCATGGGCATCACGGGGATATCGGGTATACGGCCCAGGCCACGCTTTCGCGAGGCACACACGGGGACGATACTTGAGGAACAAGTGAAAGGAAGCGATGTAGGGACGCAGTGCCCGACGTACCCTGACTGGACGATCGGGAGAGCGGCGAGGTGGGCCCTGCCTGCCCCACCACAACTGCACCCAGACCCCGTGCATATGCCGGGTGTCGGTATAGAGAAGGCACTCGTCACGTGCGCGACCCATCACAAAGGGAAGTGTGAGGCGTGCAGAGCACTCGTCCGAAGGGACGTTCCCACGGTAGAGATGTGCTGCCGGCACCATCACCACGCGAACGATGGGCAGCCGATCGCGGTGTGCACAGAGCACAGCACGACGAAGTGCGGCGAGTGCAAGACGGCGGCGGCGTGTTGCCGCAGCGGGCATCATGCCTGCCGCACGCATGGCAGAGGAACCTGCCAAGAGTGCAAAAGGCTCCCTACGCTGACGCAGAGGCGACCGGCGGCATGTTGCAGCCGCGGCCACCACCAGTCCAACAAGCCGAACGTCCAGTCAACCCCCGGACGCAACAAGAAGAAGAGGCCCTCCTCACCCACCCAGGTGGGCGTACAACGGGGAACGCCAGTAGGAAAGCGAGCGGCGCGAGCGCCGCCCGCGGCAACGAAAAAGGAGACGGCGACGACCGGACGGGCGACCAAGAGGCCGCCACCAACGCCAGGAACCAGCGAACGACCAGCGCTGAAGAAGAGGGTGCTCGGCACCCCGAAGGAAGGCCCGATCGCCGGCCGCAAGCGGAAGAAGACGAAGGCGACCACCCCCGACTCAGGGGTGCATCGAAGGAAGAAGAAGGTACCGAGGGCAAGCAGCTCTCAGAAACGACCGGGGACCACGGGCACACCAACACCCTCGAAAGTGAAAAACGGACACACGTGCCCGCCCTCGTACTCGCCGACTCAGTCTCTGGAATCGCAAGAAAGCCAAACCCCGCTAGCTCCACAAATGCTCGACCTTGACGACGCAATGGCAGGTGACGACGTCATCCGATAACCTGACTTTCAAGGCAGTGCATGCTAATCCATGTGGTTCATGTACTTAAAAGAACTCAATGCTTAACAATTTAACGATTGAGCTGAGGCAGGAGGATTGGGGAGTGCCAGTGGTAGAACACACCAAGCTGGCCGAAGCCACGGTGGCGTTTTGGGGCGCCCATGGCGAGCGCGCGGAAGATACGACGTGAGGGGATGCCGGAGGGCTCGGCCATGGTCACAGTGGCGGCTCTGGAGGGCAGTAGGCGGACAGACGTGGTCTGCAGGGTTGACGGCGCGGAGAAGGTGCTGCCGGCATACGTGACGAGGTCTCCGGAGGGGGATGTGGTGTACGCGCCCGCGGATGTGAAGGAAGTCGACCGCCCGCCGACGACGACGGTGCTGATTTGCGCCGAGATGGATGCACGCTGGTGCGGAGCGGAGACGCTGGCAGCCCTGCAGGAACCGTCGGGGGGGCGGGTGCTGAAGGCGGCTCGCGGAAGAGGCAGAGGTGAAGCTAAGCCCGCACAGCATGTTTAATGTGCGGCGGGTGCACCGGGTGTACCAGCTGATGGTACGGGTCGAAGGAGAGCACGTCGAGAAGCTGCTGAAGGTTTCGGGCAGAAGAGGGCTCTTCCTACGCATGCCGCGGTGGAGGGAGGGATCGGAGGCCAACGAGGTGGTGTGGCTAGCTGACGCGGAGGCGTCGCTGAAGAGCGCTCTCATGTTCGCACAGAGGGAAGGCTGCCTAGGCCTTGCTCGCAGTCGCGCGCGGCTGGGGGTGAGGGTCGAAGGCGGCAAGTCCGAGCAGGTGCGGCGAAAGCTGGGCGAAGCGGCGGCGAAGCAGGGGCCGCCCGCGATGCATTACTTGGTGAGGGGAGCGCAGGCGCGCGATGCCGCTTCGGATCTTGAGGCGACCATGAAGGCGGCGGGATGGACGTGTCGCCAAGTCGCGTCCTACCGGAGCAAGACGCATGGGGACACGCGCGTCGTTGCCAGCGAGGAGCCGCCCCCGCATCGACTGATAAGCGCGGGAGGAGCGCTGATGAAGGTCGACGACGAGACCGAGGAGGACAGGTCCGGACGGCGGCCGAAGTCGCAGGTGTGGGATGCAAGGGCGGAGAGGACGCCGAAGGTCTCGTCGTACCTCGAGGCGATGCGACGGCAGGGACAGGAGAAGACGAGTACACCCGAGCAACCGAAGGGCGCGGGCGACAATAATGGCGCGGTGCAACAGCTCCGGGCGGAGAACGCGGAGCTACGCGCGAAGAACGACGCGCTGCGTGGAGACATCGCAGCACTCGGCGTTCAGATGGCCAAGCTGACCGAGATGGTCGCGACGATGAGGCCGAAGACACCCCCGGCGATGCCCGTAGACCGAACCCCGGTCAAGAAGAAGGCGCCGAAGACGCCCGTCGCCACACCGACGAAGCAGAAGACGGGACGGGCCGAGGCTCCGTCTGAAGACGTCCACATGACGCAACCGAAGCGTCCGCTGGGAACGCCGGGGAAGTCACCGTTAGCGAAGACGAAGAAGGCGCACCAACCGGCGTCGGCGAAGCGTTCGTGACTGACGAACGACGAGATGCGTGGCGGAGGGAAGACGCTCGAAACGCTGGGGTCTAGGTTGAAGGAAGCGGCGGACGCGATGGGAGCTAGTGTGCAAGAGATTCCTGGGGACGGTGCCTGCCAGTTCGCAGCGGTCGTGGCCGGGCTGCCGGGATGGTCGGTAGGGGGGCTTCGTGCGCGTGTCGTGGACGCGATGTTGGAGGACCCGACGTTCGAGG
>JAPJBO010002002.1:0-23125 GCA_030068145.1 Diplonema papillatum
CAAGCCTCATGTCCACCACCAGCTGGGTACCGAGTAGGGACGGCGAGCGATTCTGGGTGGTTGAGGGGGGGAAATCTGCTAAGTACCCAAAAAACCTGCAAAAATGGTGGCCGGAAATAAACCTGGCGGTTTTGCCCGGTTTTTGGGGGGGCGCCAGGTTTATTTCCGGCCAACATTTTTAGAAATACGGTACTTGCACTCAAGGGTTGCAAGGCACGGGCACTTCATGGGCGGCGTAAGTCTCACGGATGGATTCCTTCAAATGAACGGCATGGATAAACGAGGCGGGGTCTTTTTTCATTCATCTTGCTATGACTGCGACAGCATGCGCGCAGGAACTGTCCAGGCATCCAAAGACACCGCATACCTCGTTTTTGTATCCTTGACCTTTCTTGATTGTGTGTTAGCCTGGACAACCTTGAGCACCTTTGCCCTCCTGGAATAAGCGGCAAAATATGGTTAGGGCAACCAGGTCAACGACCCCCCTCCCCGGTTACAGCCCTTCCGCGTGCAAAACGCTCAGCTGTCTTTTCACGCAGAGAGTTCAGCAGCTGAATGATGTTCCCCGAGCTTCCCTTAGAGCGCCGTTTGTGGTGTGTATATCGAAACGAGGCTTGGTGATACACACATCAGCCTGCCGCACCAGACCTTTGTTCCCTTGAGCATCTTTAGTTGGTTCTCGAGTGAGAACCTGGGAACCCGGAGCATGTTTGTAAGATCTGTAAATTATATCGGGCAACCTTGTAAGAAGTGAAAACTTCATGGGCATGTGTTTGTAAGAAATGGAAGCTATGCAGGCATGTTTGTAAAAAGGGGAAACTTCATGGGCATGTTTGTAAAAAGTAAGAACTATCAAGGGGCATGTTTGTGAGAATTAGTAAATATAGTGGGCAACTTTGTAAAAAGTAGTAAAATATATGGGACTCCCGCAAAGGCTGGTTGAATGGGCGTGCGGACTTTTAACCTTATTTCGTCGCCTGTTCTCTTCGACCGTTGGGCTAGCTTAAGAGCCACATCCATCACACTTGGGAAAACGTAGAGCTCTTTTGTGGAGCCCTCCGTTCTTCGGTGGCATGTCTCGCCGTCGACGTCGGGGACACGGGTTGCCTTCTTGTTCTTCACTTTCTGTACGAGAACTTCGAGTGGCTCGGTGTAAGCTTTTTACGCCTCAACACACCCTGGGTCCCTTAGGACTTTCTCGTCGTAGTGGGTCACCATGTCTCCTGATGCCCGATCACCCATCTTTTGAACCTGCATGGGGTCCATACCCGCTTTCAGAAGGGATGCAACAACCATCTATCCGGGCACTGTGGGTTAGAAAACGCGCCCTCGTCCGTCCCGAGCCGTCGCGTCGTTGAACGGCTGCAGGATGCCCCGCTTCCCCGCGGTCCCGCGGAGGGCATCCCTAAACGAGGCATGGACGGGAAACGGGCACAAGAGGCGTTCCCCCTTGGCCATGAGTTTCAGAAGGGAAAAGACCTCAACAGGGCAGTACAGAATTGACTCTGGCACGCTGTCGGGTCCATCCGGCAGGAGCAAAGGGGGCAGGCAACAGATTGATGCTTTCAAAGGTGAGGTATCTACTGCACGTCCCTTTTGCCTTGGACAGAGTCCATCCAACCCTCACGCCGCCCTCGCCGACGCGGACATCCTCCGTCAGGATCGACTGCATGGAGAGTGAAGTGCTCACCCAGCAGCTGCAGATCCACGCCGAGGCGTACAAGGCGCCCCACAACATCATCAACGCCATCTTAGCCGAGGACACGGCGGATGGTTTGCTGACGACATCCGCAGGTTGATCAGAGCGTTGAAGAGAGCGGCGCCTGACCCTGAGAGCGACGAGCCCCGAGGCGCCGCACAGTCCCGTCAGATCTTCGGCTTCGTGCGGACCGTTGGCGAGTACGACTTCGCAGCGACCGAAACGGGCGACGACGCAAAAACCTTCCATATCTCTTACCTTAAACTTACGTTTGTCAGCATAATCGTCCTCACCAAACCTCTTCTTCCAAGCTGCCCTTAGTGCCGCAGGGTATCTGCAATCCCAAACGTCCGACGTCGGAAGAGGCGATTGCGACATTTGAAAAGAAATTCCTACCCGGCCAACCGATATATTCCTGGAGAGCGTTCGGTTGCCTTTTGTGGAATTCCGACGATGGAGCGCAAGACGGGAGTAGAAGCCTCCGAGGCCTCCCGGACGATACGACCCTTCTGACACTGGAGAGGCTTCCGATGTGGGCACTTCCGGTGCGTGTGCCCAGTCCTGAGCTGTACCGCAGAGTACAGGACTTGGTGAGAGCGCGTGATCAGAGCTCTCCTGCGCTGGGCAGTCCCGCAACACCGGTTGAGAAGAGGTCAACGTCTCAGCGGCGGGCGCTAAAGCGTGCCCTCGAGGACGTCCCCCTGATGCGGCCCGCCCTCGCATGAGGAGCCTGTACACGACTGCAGAGGCACCAGGAGGGTCAACAACTCGAACACGGCCACGTACAGGGAGTGGCGTGCGAGCGAGGGCGTGCATCCATACCCGACGACGGTCCGGAGGCTTGAGAACTTCGGCGGATACCTGTAGGCATGAAAGATCGGTCGAATCGACGTGCTCGAAATCATGTTTGCGGAGGTGGCAGGGTTCGATCTGCAGCACCTTCTGGCGGTGTTGCTCATGCTGGAGAGCAAGGATGCCTTGTCCGTAAACAAGGCCGTCGCGAAGGTGGTTCCGGGTTTCGTGGTGCCGCCACCAGGTCCGAGGCCGAAGGAGGATGCATCGAGTAAGTCGTTTGGCGAGGCAACGACACAACAGCAGTTGCAGCAAATACTCATGCAACAACAGCGCCAGCAGGAAATGATGATGCAGAGGTTGCAACAGGTGCAGCAGGAGTTGCAAACGGTGAAGGCGCAAGCAGCTGCATGGCCGCCCGCTCCGCAGCAGCACTGGCCGGAGGAAAAATGCCGACTCTTCTTGCGCTCCAGCGGGAGACGGGCTTCAGCCTCGCGGCCAGCCCGCGACTTCGAGTTCGACGAGGCCGGCATTTGCTGGCTACACGGAGGACGCAACAGACGTCCGAGAGTGGGAAGGAGCCATGGCAACGGACGTTGCCGGGCTTGTACAAGACCTCCGTCTCAAGTACCTGAACGGTACGGCGCTGGCCGGCAGCTTCGGGCGCTTGCGCGACTGGGTTGAGGGAGTCGCGCACGGTGGTGGCTGGACGTACAATTTGGAGATTGTACGTTTGGGCAACAACCTCCTGCAGGAGGTCAGGCTGCACCACTACTGGTGCACGAAACAACTGCCGCGCGCGGCGAGCTGGCTCAGACGTCGGCGACACGTCCGCGATTCGGCGGCAAAGGTAGCAAGAAAGGATACGCCGCGGCTCAGGGAAACGTGAGACCCGGGGGAAAGTGACTGGCCCTCCCCCGGGCCCGGTGGGAGGCGACACTCCCGCGTCTGCCAGTGAGGAACGGTCGGCCGCGACAGCTCGCCGGTGCCCGACCGGTGAACGTAAGTTTACCCGGAAGCGCGAAAACCAGCTTCACGCGCTTTCGAGGTTCAACGCCCGTGCTCGGAAGTCGGCCAACAGCAATCGGACGGGCGATGTTTGACCTGATCGCCAGCAGGGTTGGAACCACGGTGCCGCGTGGGGTGCAGGCGAAGCACCGGGAACGGCGGGTTTCGTCCGAGGAGGCGATGCAACGCCTGCGCCATTTTGTTGGCAAGGCATGGGCGGATTCGACAGTGCAGGACCGCCAGAATTTGTGGCACCGCTTCCATGGCAGGGATTGCCGGCGGATCCGGATACAGCAACCCAATTTGTCGTGGCGACAGTGGTCGAGCCGCAGGGCATGCTGGCGTATACCCGCCTCCTTTCAGCGGTCTTTGGCCACCTTGGGGTGGATGCCCGGCCCCTCCTATCGTTGGCCACGGTCCTCCGTGGTTCAGGAGGCAATATTCCCCTGGAGCAAGCCCTATCAGTGCCGAGGGAGGTGTTGTTAGCTTGGGCATTCCGACAGACTCCTCGCGTGCGTGCGGCAGTTTTGATCGCGTGGAAGACGGCTTCGCGGTGGGGCGACGTTCAAAATCTCTCCCGTGCGTGTTTTCCTCTCATCTCGAACACGGAGATTAGTGGTCGACTGGAACACGCTGCCGAAGGGCCGTCGGGGCAACCCGTTCTGCAGAAGCAAGGTAGTTGCGATCCGGGGACCGCTGACCCGGGAGATCGCGGAGTTGCTGCGGGGCCTCGGGAACTTTCAACAGTTGTGCCCCCTCTCGACGGATCAGTTCAGCAGACTGCTCGGAGCGGACAACGCGACGAAGCTGTACTCCGCGCACAGCGTGAAGAGGGGCGCCATCGACCACTTGATGAACATGAAGGCTGCGGGAGCTCCGTTCGCGCTGCAGTTGATTTCGCGCCTGGCGAAGCACACGAACGACGCCGATCCGACCGTGGCCAACATGACGGTCAGGTACACGTCGGATCCGGTGGCGCTGGCGCGGGTTCTTCAGACCGGGGACGTGACAAGGTACCTCTGAGGAGGAGGAAGTCGGACAAGAAGCGGAGGCACCCCCCTATGTGCAAGCACCCCGATCCGGACCCCGGCGGCTTGTCGTCCATCAACACCAGCGGTACTCCATCCTTCGGAGGGGGAAGCGGACCCGGCTTCCGGGGACAGAGGAAGAGAAGAAGTCGCCGCTGCACGTCGACTCGGTACCATCAATGGACGTTGCGGTTCTTCGCCGACGAATGAACGCGCCGACGAGGAAGAGGTTCGATGAGACTTGGTCCCGGACGTTTTACCCGCAGACGTTCCCTTCGAAGACGTCTTCACCTCCGGGTCGTTCCCGTTTCGAGGCGGCGCATGCGTTTGAGCTGGAAGAGCACGGAATCGCGGAACGTGCCGCTGGTCCGGGTAGAGACATGAACGTGCCGTTCACAGTCGTCGAGGAGAAGGAACGCAAGCTCCGCCAGCGGTTCATCCTGTGGACGTACGACGCGAACCGGGTGGTCGAAGCGGACGGATACGAGGCTCACGTCCCCCTTAGCCACGTGTCGAAGTATCTGCACGCGGTGAATCGAGAGTGCGGCTCGACCCGGGACTTCAGGTGTGGGTTCTACGGGATGGAGATTCCAGCTGCGTCTCGCCGACTTTTCGCCTTTCAGCGACGGCGACGGCAACTGGTGGCAATTGACGAGGCTACCGATTGGCCATTCGTGTGCACCCGAGCTGATGTACACATTGGCGTCGACGACCGCGGGGCACCCAGATTACGTCGACGGCAAGCATGCAGTGTCATCGGAGGTGCTGGTTCACGTCTGGGTGGACAACATCAGATACGCGGGGCCACGCAATCTCGTGTTGAAGGCGACGTCGTATCCGGACGCCTTGGCTGCCGAGGCACGCATTACGTCGAAGGCTGCGGATACGAGGAACGCGGCATGCCGCTATGAGTTTCTTGGCGTCGACTGGAAGCATAGCGACGAGGAGTCCGCCGCTAACTTTATGATTTTCTGGGTTCGTGGTGCGAGCAACCGAGCGTGCAATTTGATGTGTTGTGAATCCAGGGATCGACGGGATGGAGTTGGTTGGGAGGTTGGATTCCTGGAGTAAAATAATGTCGATGTTGTACTTGGCGATGCTTTCCAGCACAAATTTTCGTCGTTGGGTCCAGCTGTTGCAGTTGAATATAAGAGCCTTCAAGCTTGTCTCGGGACCAGGGTGCGGATGGATGTCGCCACAAGTGAGAAGCGACTTGCCGTGCGGGTTGCAGCGAGGATGTACGAGAGGCTTGGATGTCGATAGTCTTGGAGCGTCATGGCGCAGGTCGCTTCAATGCTTCTTACTCGTCTTTTTGTTCACGGTGGACTTCGGGGATACCGAACCTCCCGGAGGAGTCGGCTCCCTCGTCCTTTTGCCGTCCGAGCTGCGTGTTTTAGGAGAGGGGGAGTTCTGTGCTACGCTGCTAGACGGCATTGATTCATCAGCAGCCTTGACCGAGGTGAAGCTAGCCATCAGCGCTTTCGTTTCGTCTTGGTTCCTCTGTAAGCATGTCAGAGTTGAGTTCTGTGCGGAGCATCTGCATCTTGTTGCTGTTGCTTTTCTCGTGTTCTTTCAGCTCAGACTGTTGCCGGTTTAAGACTTCTTCAAGCTCCTTTCTGGTGACGTAGTTAGACGAGGGGGAGCCGTTCGCTGCGGTCGAACTCAGCAGTCCCAAGTTAGCGGGGGTGGTGATCGCGTCGGAGACTCTCGTCTTGGGGTCTGTGCTCTTCTTCGCCTTCTTCGGGGTTTGGGGACCACGTTCCGGACGCGCGGTTGCGGAAATGCGAAGGTTGACGCCATCCACGGTAAACGATGTCATCGACGGGGGAGTCAAACTCCTGACGAACCAGAAAAAGCCATCCGCGTCAGTGCCCGGCTTTATGGGTGTCGCATCCCACTCGACCTTCTCCAGCGCAGCGACCAACTGGTTTCGATTAGCCCCTTCTGGAATGCCGTGAACCTTGTAAAACCTGGTTGTGTCAGGCGTACCTCCGAGGAGGCTGGCGGACGTAATGTGCGAACCCACATCAACTCGAACGCCAAGTCCAAGGGAGGTAACAACGAGGCCCCAATGAGAGATGCCGGTTACCTCTACACGATTCCAACTGTCGTTAGCCTTCGTTTTATCGTGCTCATTGAGCCAGATGAGGTCGAACCTTTTCCGGTCCGCGAATGTTTCCCTGTTCAGCAGCTGCGTGGAAAACAGCGCCTCTCGGCCGGAGGAAGTCATGAGAGTGTTAACGACCGCAGGTTGATCGAAGTAGAGAGTCGAATAGACGCGGTGGCCCGGCTCACCTTTCACGGCTGGTCTGCATAACCTTCCCTCGAAGCTACCGAGAACACGCGTAAGTCGTTGTTTCACTTCGGCAAGGATCTGCTCGGATGCAACAGCGCCGGAAACCCCCTCATGAAGCTGCAACACGATGCCCACGTCTTTGGGCTTTTGCCAGATATTTGCCACGGTGTTAGACATTTCGTTAGGTTTTTATGTGTGTTTTTTCGACGCAAGGGAAGCGTGACCAATAAAGTACAGAAACTGTAGCTTTTAAATCGTTGGAAGCAAGAACGAAACCGAACACGAAAACAACCAACGCGCCAAGGATGGCGACGGGGAGGCACAAGGAACCACCTCACCTGTTCTCAAGAACTAACCCGAGGCAGGTATCCACCGTACCGATAACCGATGACAGAAAACAAACAAACGCCCCAAGGATGAAGAGGAGGCACAAGGAACCTTAGCAAGCCTAACCTGGGTGCGGTTTCCAAATGATTGAAATTGAAATTGAATTGACCGATTCCAAAAGGTATGCGGGTGACACCGAGCGTCTTCAGGCCGGGGGGCCCGGGGTTCGGACCCCGTCCATGACACTTTTCCGGTCGATTGTTTTCAAGGTTTGTTGCGTTTCCGGTCCAATGTGCGCGAAGTTTCTCCGTATCTCGCGGTATTTGGGTCACCACGGGAAACGGAGTCGGGGGGGGGTCTCCCCCCCGGGTACTGGCGCCGAACTTGCCGTCACAGGCTAAAGTTGCTACCACCACACTTCGCCCGAACTTTGCTTTGCTTCACCCTACCACACCACACTTCACCGGAACTTAGCTTCGCCCGGACTCAGCTGCCCGAACTTTGGTTCACTGGATTCCGTGGAACTTGGCTTCGCCCGAACTTTTCTTCGCCCGAACTCAGCCGTGCTTCACTCGAACTTTGCTTCACCCGAACTCAGCTGCGCCCGAACTTTTGGTTCACCAGAATTTTGCATCACCCAAACTTAGCTGCGCCCGAACTTTACTGTTTCCCAAACTTTAACTCCAGTCTCGCCCCGCGCCGACCTTTAGCCGAGCGCACGCACTCGGGGGTTGTTCGTTTTCGGGGACTGATGTGCCCGAACGCGCGGTTTTTGGGTTACCTTGGGTAATTTGAGTCAGTCTACGGTATGACTCTACCAGAACTTTGCTTCGCCCGCACTTGGCTTTACCGGCGCACGTTGATTACGTACAGATTTTCCCTCCCCAGCCAGCACAGAGTATCCTGATGGGTGTTAGGTATGCCTACTACAATAGCGAAGTTCCAGGCCCAAAGGCCGTGTGGGCCATTATTACCTGGTCATAATATCTAACAATAGGTAATAATTTCCAATAATCAGGTAATAATATCTAATAATTTCAGGAACCAGGTAATAATATCTAATAATTTCTAATAAAATCTAATAATTTGGGGCGGATTTCGGAAATCTAATAATAGGTAATAATCGTGGCGGTTTTGGGGGGGGCGCCAGGTTTATTTCCGGCCAACATTTTTTCCAACCAACATTTTTTTGGTAAAAGCAAGTTGTACTTAGCAGATTTCATACTACACCTAGTCAGGCAGGGCCTTCACCGGAAGCTGTTCTCCCGCGCTACAGGGATAGCGCAAGGGTTTGCTGGGATCGCCGACGGCTTAGATGTATCATGATCGCCATCACCGACGACTTCTTAGCCTCCCAGGGCCATCCCAAGCCACCCAAAAGCACGTCCAAGTGGAGCTTTGGTCTTGGAGAGTAAGAGCGGGAATCCGGTTGAGGAGCCACGTCGTTGCCGACTTACCGTGATGATGCTCATGGTCGACTCGAGCAGTGTGGGGGCCTAGCTACCAGCTACTGGTAGCTCAGCTACCGGTAGCTCTGGTAGCTCGTGGTAGCTCAAAAAAAAGAACTTTTTTTTTCATGTCGAATTCGCTCGAAACTCGCAGGGGACGACCGAAAATTGCGGAAACCAGCAAAAAAACGCACAGAAAATTGTGCTTTTTCGAAAAAAATGGACGGGCGAATGGCCCCAAAGTGGAAAAACTATCGGTTCCCATTTGACAATGTCTGGGCTGTCCAATCGCGCTCCAGCTGCCCTGCGGAAGTGAAAGGCCAACGAACCACAAAACAATCATTCGTTTTCGGGTCTATTTTCCACGGTTCTCTTCATGAGACGAGCAAAAAAACGGCGAAAAAGGTCTGCAACGTGGACCAGCGGGAGAATGACACCAACCAGGGAATCGATTCGCGTCCACCCCATTGCAACCCTGGTGGTTTCCACGCCCACTGGTCTGCATGTTGTAAAGATTCACGAACCACGCACATACTTTCTGATCCCCAGGTCCATTTTTCATGGATCTCTTCATCGGAGCTGATCACGAGCAAAAACTCGCCGAAAAAGGTCTGCTACGTGGACCAGCGAAGAAATGTCACCAGCCAGGGGATCGACACCCGTCCTTGCCAATGCGCACCTGGTGGTTTCCACGCCCGGCGTTCTGCATCTGATAAGACCCACAAGCCACGCACGTACTTTGTGGTCCCCGGGTCTGTATTTCACCGTTCTCTTCACCGGAGCTGAGTACGAGCAAAATTTCGCCGGAAAATATCTGCAACGTGGACCAGCGAAGGGATGTCACCCACCAGGGGATGGATACCCGCCCTTCCCAATGCAAACCTGGTGGGTTCCACGCCCGGTGCCCTGCATCTCATAAAGACCCACGATCCATGCACATAACTTTCGATCCCCGGGTTTATTTTTCACGAATCTCTCCATCGGAGCTGATCACGAGCAAAATTTCGTCGAAAAAGGTCTGCTGCATGGACCAGCGAAGAAATACCACCACCCGGGGGATCGATACCCGTCCTTCCCATCGAATCCCAATGCAAACCTGGTGGGTTCCACGCGGTGCCCTCCGCCTTGTAAGGACTCACGAACCATGACCTACTTTATGGTCTCCGGGTCCATATTTCACGGATCTCGTCATCGAAGCTGATCGCGAGCTAAAATTCATCGAAAAAGGTCTGCTACGTGGACCAGCGTAAAAATGTCATCAGCCAGGGGATCGATACCCGTCCTTTCCAATGCAAGCCTGATGGTTGCCACTCCCGGTTCCCTGCAACTTGCAAGGCCCCGCAAACCAGCAAACCACGCACATACTCTTAGCACCCCGAGTCAAATTTTCACGGATCTCTTCATCGGGGCTGATCGCGAGCAAAAATTCGTCAAAAAAGGTCTGCTACGACAGCCTGTGTGGATCGGCCAAAAAATCCCAGCCAGTCTGAGCCACCAATGGCTGGTGGCTGCCACTGACTGCCCGTGGCTGTCACCTACACTGACCAGGGGGGGTCGAAAAAAGCCGGAAATAGCTATTTTTTGCCCGAGAGAAAAGTTGTTTTCTTGCACGAGAGTTTTCCGGATTGCCACTCGGGCACCCCGGGGTGGGGGGGGCCCGAGTGGCAATCCGGAAAACTCGAGTGCAAGAAAACAACTTCTCGAGGCAAGAAGATGGCTTTTCCACCTGCCAGACGACTTTGACACACTGCGAGAGGCTACTTTTAGGGACAAGAACGATGCGACAGATGCCGTATTTGCGTACGCCTGATCTGTGATGAAAGAAGAAACAAGGGTTTGGAGTGCACACTGATCTACTCGAAGAAGAGCACGAGTCAGTGTTAAATGAACGCTGCACCTGGATGCGTCTTGAGTGCTGAAGTTCAGTACGGCACCGCTGCCTACTGTAATGTTGTGCACGACCGTGGGCACGGCTTGTGGCACAGGACCTTTGGGTCCTTTGCCCAGATTCGGCGCAAGGTTCTCGTGCACGATCAGGCCAGTGTAGCGCTGTTCGTACTTTGCCTGGCTCGCCGTGCCCAGCAACTCGTTTTCCCGAGCTTCGGCGGCGAGTTTCGCAACATCTTTCTTTGTCTTTGGCATCCTCACCCCTGAGATCGTGTTGGAAGTGCCGGAATTGTGTCGGAATTGTGACGGAAAACCAAAAGTGTCTACAGTGAAGAAAAGTCGCCCACAGTGAAGAAAAGTCCGCCCACAGTGAAGAAAAGTCCGCCCACAGTGAAGAAAAGTAGCCTACAAGCAGTGTAGAAAAGTCGGCGGGCAGGTGGAAAAAGGCATTTCGTCACGTTTCTTTGCATTTCTTCGCATTTTTTGGCCCTTAATACCGGTACATTTCCAGTTTCGGACACAATCCATTTTTTCCACTTTTTGAGCTACCACGAGCTACCGGGAGCTACCCGGTAGCTCTGGTAGCTCAGCTACCGGTAGCTGGTAGCCAGCCCCCACACTGACTCGAGTTTCGTCGGCTCTGCCGCCTTTTGCCACGGTGGAAGGACCCACCAGCGACTGTGCCCGGCCTCGCTCCCGCGAGCGATTGCGTTGATCGATCAAAAAATATTGCATGCCTAATACTCTCCAGGGAAAAGACTTTCGAAAAGGGGTACTTTGGACCTACGGAAGTGGCCGGGAACACGGTATTTGGCCATCTGTGCTACTTTCCTTCACCACAAGACTGGTATCCTGCGACCCGCTGTTCCTCATTTCCTTCAGCTCCTGTATTCCAAGGATTCCTGCTCCCGAACTGTCGCTTTTCAGCCTACGGTTTTCAGGGCTACGGTTGGGTAACTTGAGGATGACCAGCCGCACGAAGAAGACCAAGAAGATTCACAACAGCATCGGCAAGGTAGGCAAGACGGGGGTCCGGTACACTTGAATGTCTACAAACCAGCACCTCATCACGACTTCAGGTCAAGCATATATATGGAGGCGGTGCCGCGACGACCACGTGCTGTGCACCTCGTTGAGAAGGGAGCGATTCTCAGCAGGATACTTGGTGCTTGCAGTGACTTCTTTGCACCGAGAGATGAGAGCAGGGAAATGTTACAGGGAAATGTTAACGAGGGTTTAGCACGAGATGGTTCCACGTGGGTTGCTGCCACCTCCAATCAAAGAAGTTCTGGACTTGGCTTCTGGGAGGAGCACCCCGGATCCAACAGCGGCTGTGCAGCACACTCAACATATCGAAGAGGAACTTCTTCCTTTGTCCTGCTCTCGCGTTCCCACCTACATGTTGCACAAGCGTACGCCATGCCCCAACTGGTAGCCTTTTGTGGAATTCCGACGATGGAGCGCAAGACGGGAGTAGAAGCCTCCGAGGCCTCCCGGACGATACGACCCTTCTGACACTGGAGAGGCTTCCGATGTGGGCACTTCCGGTGCGTGTGCCCAGTCCTGAGCTGTACCGCAGAGTACAGGACTTGGTGAGAGCGCGTGATCAGAGCTCTCCTGCGCTGGGCAGTCCCGCAACACCGGTTGAGAAGAGGTCAACGTCTCAGCGGCGGGCGCTAAAGCGTGCCCTCGAGGACGTCCCCCTGATGCGGCCCGCCCTCGCATGAGGAGCCTGTACACGACTGCAGGCACCAGGAGGGTCAACAACTCGAACACGGCCACGTACAGGGAGTGGCGTGCGAGCGAGGGCGTGCATCCATACCCGACGACGGTCCGGAGGCTTGAGAACTTCGGCGGATACCTGTAGGCATGAAAGATCGGTCGAATCGACGTGCTCGAAATCATGTTTGCGGAGGTGGCAGGGTTCGATCTGCAGCACCTTCTGGCGGTGTTGCTCATGCTGGAGAGCAAGGATGCCTTGTCCGTAAACAAGGCCGTCGCGAAGGTGGTTCCGGGTTTCGTGGTGCCGCCACCAGGTCCGAGGCCGAAGGAGGATGCATCGAGTAAGTCGTTTGGCGAGGCAACGACACAACAGCAGTTGCAGCAAATACTCATGCAACAACAGCGCCAGCAGGAAATGATGATGCAGAGGTTGCAACAGGTGCAGCAGGAGTTGCAAACGGTGAAGGCGCAAGCAGCTGCATGGCCGCCCGCTCCGCAGCAGCACTGGCCGGAGGAAAAATGCCGACTCTTCTTGCGCTCCAGCGGGAGACGGGCTTCAGCCTCGCGGCCAGCCCGCGACTTCGAGTTCGACGAGGCCGGCATTTGCTGGCTACACGGAGGACGCAACAGACGTCCGAGAGTGGGAAGGAGCCATGGCAACGGACGTTGCCGGGCTTGTACAAGACCTCCGTCTCAAGTACCTGAACGGTACGGCGCTGGCCGGCAGCTTCGGGCGCTTGCGCGACTGGGTTGAGGGAGTCGCGCACGGTGGTGGCTGGACGTACAATTTGGAGATTGTACGTTTGGGCAACAACCTCCTGCAGGAGGTCAGGCTGCACCACTACTGGTGCACGAAACAACTGCCGCGCGCGGCGAGCTGGCTCAGACGTCGGACGACCCGATGGAGAGGGCAGCTGCCAAGGTCGAGTGTGCGCGGGCCAAGAAGTGGGAGTGCACGTCCGCGATTCGGCGGCAAAGGTAGCAAGAAAGGATACGCCGCGGCTCAGGGAAACGTGAGACCCGGGGGAAAGTGACTGGCCCTCCCCCGGGCCCGGTGGGAGGCGACACTCCCGCATCTGCCAGTAAGGAACGGTCGGCCGCGACAGCTCGCCGGTGCCCGACCGGTGAACGTAAGTTTACCCGGAAGCGCGAAAACCAGCTTCACGCGCTTTCGAGGTTCAACGCCCGTGCTCGGAAGTCGGCCAACAGCAATCGGACGGGCGATGTTTGACCTGATCGCCAGCAGGGTTGGAACCACGGTGCCGCGTGGGGTGCAGGCGAAGCACCGGGAACGGCGGGTTTCGTCCGAGGAGGCGATGCAACGCCTGCGCCATTTTGTTGGCAAGGCATGGGCGGATTCGACAGTGCAGGACCGCCAGAATTTGTGGCACCGCTTCCAGGCATGGCCGGATATGCAGGGATTGCCGGCGGATCCGGATACAGCAACCCAATTTGTCGTGGCGACAGTGGTCGAGCCGCAGGGCATGCTGGCGTATACCCGCCTCCTTTCAGCGGTCTTTGGCCACCTTGGGGTGGATGCCCGGCCCCTCCTATCGTTGGCCACGGTCCTCCGTGGTTCAGGAGGCAATATTCCCCTGGAGCAAGCCCTATCAGTGCCGAGGGAGGTGTTGTTAGCTTGGGCATTCCGACAGACTCCTCGCGTGCGTGCGGCAGTTTTGATCGCGTGGAAGACGGCTTCGCGGTGGGGCGACGTTCAAAATCTCTCCCGTGCGTGTTTTCCTCTCATCTCGAACACGGAGATTAGTGGTCGACTGGAACACGCTGCCGAAGGGCCGTCGGGGCAACCCGTTCTGCAGAAGCAAGGTAGTTGCGATCCGGGGACCGCTGACCCGGGAGATCGCGGAGTTGCTGCGGGGCCTCGGGAACTTTCAACAGTTGTGCCCCCTCTCGACGGATCAGTTCAGCAGACTGCTCGGAGCGGACAACGCGACGAAGCTGTACTCCGCGCACAGCGTGAAGAGGGGCGCCATCGACCACTTGATGAACATGAAGGCTGCGGGAGCTCCGTTCGCGCTGCAGTTGATTTCGCGCCTGGCGAAGCACACGAACGACGCCGATCCGACCGTGGCCAACATGACGGTCAGGTACACGTCGGATCCGGTGGCGCTGGCGCGGGTTCTTCAGACCGGGGACGTGACAAGGTACCTCTGAGGAGGAGGAAGTCGGACAAGAAGCGGAGGCACCCCCCTATGTGCAAGCACCCCGATCCGGACCCCGGCGGCTTGTCGTCCATCAACACCAGCGGTACTCCATCCTTCGGAGGGGGAAGCGGACCCGGCTTCCG
This sequence comes from Diplonema papillatum, assembly GCA_030068145.1. Lineage (NCBI taxonomy): Eukaryota > Euglenozoa > Diplonemea > Diplonemida > Diplonemidae > Diplonema > Diplonema papillatum. The sequence goes on from JAPJBO010002002.1 coordinate 14,513, forward strand.
GGGACAGAGGAAGAGAAGAAGTCGCCGCTGCACGTCGACTCGGTACCATCAATGGACGTTGCGGTTCTTCGCCGACGAATGAACGCGCCGACGAGGAAGAGGTTCGATGAGACTTGGTCCCGGACGTTTTACCCGCAGACGTTCCCTTCGAAGACGTCTTCACCTCCGGGTCGTTCCCGTTTCGAGGCGGCGCATGCGTTTGAGCTGGAAGAGCACGGAATCGCGGAACGTGCCGCTGGTCCGGGTAGAGACATGAACGTGCCGTTCACAGTCGTCGAGGAGAAGGAACGCAAGCTCCGCCAGCGGTTCATCCTGTGGACGTACGACGCGAACCGGGTGGTCGAAGCGGACGGATACGAGGCTCACGTCCCCCTTAGCCACGTGTCGAAGTATCTGCACGCGGTGAATCGAGAGTGCGGCTCGACCCGGGACTTCAGGTGTGGGTTCTACGGGATGGAGATTCCAGCTGCGTCTCGCCGACTTTTCGCCTTTCAGCGACGGCGACGGCAACTGGTGGCAATTGACGAGGCTACCGATTGGCCATTCGTGTGCACCCGAGCTGATGTACACATTGGCGTCGACGACCGCGGGGCACCCAGATTACGTCGACGGCAAGCATGCAGTGTCATCGGAGGTGCTGGTTCACGTCTGGGTGGACAACATCAGATACGCGGGGCCACGCAATCTCGTGTTGAAGGCGACGTCGTATCCGGACGCCTTGGCTGCCGAGGCACGCATTACGTCGAAGGCTGCGGATACGAGGAACGCGGCATGCCGCTATGAGTTTCTTGGCGTCGACTGGAAGCATAGCGACGGCACCGTGGGCGTCTCCGCCAAGATGCAATCGCGTTTGCAGCGCGCCGAGGAGAGTGTTCGAGCGGGTAAGATGTCAGCCGCCGAAATCAAATCCCTGGCTGGTCGTTTGCTGCACGCGTCGGCGATTGCCGGAGTCTACGTGGGCGAGTACTACTTCGCCCTGAAGTTCTTTCGACTGACGAACGCCCTCAATCGGGGCGAGAAGTGTCTTGACGAGAACGTGGTTCTGTCACACGGTCTGCAGCGCGCGCTCCCCTCGTGGATGCAGCGTGTTCAGCGTCGCCGAATTGTTCCAGTCGCTGCTCAATCGCCGAAGTTGGCAGTGTTCGTGGATGCCAGCCTTGATGGTTGGGGAGGTGTACTCGTCGACGTCGACACCAACGACATGGTAGTCGTCGGCTCTTGTTGGAATCGTGTGGAGAAGCGCCTCCACATAAACCAGCTTGAAGCTATGGCCTTCGAGAGATCCGTGAAGGCCATCTCGCCGGCGTACGCCGGGTCCACGGTAACGGTCATCGTGGACAACACCTCTGTGCAAGGGGTGGCCCGAAAGGGCGCGTGTTTACGATCGCATATCTTGAACGATGCGGTTGTTCGTGCTTTGTTGTGTTTGCAGCAACTGAAGGTTGCGCTGTCCGTTAGGTGGGACTGGAGCGCAGGGAATCCCGCTGATCTGCCATCGCGGGTGCCGTTGGCATCTCTCACCGAACAAAACTTTTCGGATATGTCACTGGCGGTCAGGAGCTTTGTTCTGACTGGCGTGATGGGTCCGGCGGTGTGACCTCCTGGGCTAGCCTGTTCTCTCACCAACCGTGGCTATCTCGGGGGGGTTACCCCAACGGAAGTGATTTCTCCCCTTTTCCCCTTTCTCCTGAGCTGGAAAGACAGAAGCATGTGCCCATGCCTGAGTGAGTAGCCGGCGGAGAATTCTTGCGATCCATCGTGGGAATTCCACAAAGGCAAACGAACGCTCTCCAGGAATATATCGGTTGGCCGGGTAGGAATTTAGAAGGAGGGCTCACCGGGTTCCAGCAAAGTTTGCTGAGCCGGACGTCCAGTAGCTGTACCCCCTTCTGCAATACCTATGCCTCTTCTGTGGTGTCATCTGCCTCGCACGTGGGGGCCTCATAGCACCCACATGAACAAAAACATTCTTCGCATCGTAAAACATACTGTTCTGCACGTCGACCTTGGCACCAGCTGCGATCAATTCCTTGACAACTTCTGAGTGACCTTTCTCGCTCGCAACATACAGAGCCGTCCAACCATCTGTGTCATTGGGTGAGCGGCTAAAATGTACAACGACACGAACACAATGTGTGGGTGGTAGCAACCAGATGCAGACTGCATCACGGGCAGCCTGAAGCGGGAGGTGTTACTTTCAGATTCACGTCTCAGGGTCGAGACGCAGGCGACAGAGAATGGATGATCTTGGGCAAACACAAATCTTCCGTGTCATGTGGTGACATGTGGCATCTTCTTGTCCGGAAAGTACATGTTGTGAGCCGCTCTCCACATTGGAATTCGGTGTTTTTCTTTGGTTCCATCTTTGTTTGATAAGGGAACAAGGGAAAACGACATTCACCGATCTGCTATGTATCATCCTGCTTCTTGCATGTCAAAACGTTGTGACCCGAATCACCACATCTGGTGCACTTTCGTTTCTTTGCTGCTGGCGGTGGGTCACTTGACGTGCCGCGCTTGGAGCCCTTTCGTGGTTTGTTGATTACCTCGGAGCATATTCGTTTGCAACAACCACATCGAAGGGGACGGACCTCACCCTTGCTTTTCATCCTTCGCTTTTTTCCCTGCCCCCCAAGAGCGGTACCGTCACGGGAGGAAGTATCATATCACTTGTAACTTGCTCCTCATGGTATTTTACGGAGAAATGCACTGAAATACTGCCCACTGAACGGCGACCACAGCTGATGTAACATTTTTTCCAACCAACATTTTTTTGGTAAAAGCAAGTTGTACTTAGCAGATTTCATACTACACCTAGTCAGGCAGGGCCTTCACCGGAAGCTGTTCTCCCGCGCTACAGGGATAGCGCAAGGGTTTGCTGGGATCGCCGACGGCTTAGATGTATCCACGGGCCGTCATGATCGCCATCACCGACGACTTCTTAGCCTCCCAGGGCCATCCCAAGCCACCCAAAAGCACGTCCAAGTGGAGCTTTGGTCTTGGAGAGTAAGAGCGGGAATCCGGTTGAGGAGCCACGTCGTTGCCGACTTACCGTGATGATGCTCATGGTCGACTCGAGTTTCGTCGGCTCTGCCGCCTTTTGCCACGGTGGAAGGACCCACCAGCGACTGTGCCCGGCCTCGCTCCCGCGAGCGATTGCGTTGATCGATCAAAAAATATTGCATGCCTAATACTCTCCAGGGAAAAGACTTTCGAAAAGGGGTACTTTGGACCTACGGAAGTGGCCGGGAACGGCTGCAGGATGCCCCGCTTCCCCGCGGTCCCGCGGAGGGCATCCCTAAACGAGGCATGGACGGGAAACGGGCACAAGAGGCGTTCCCCCTTGGCCATGAGTTTCAGAAGGGAAAAGACCTCAACAGGGCAGTACAGAATTGACTCTGGCACGCTGTCGGGTCCATCCGGCAGGAGCAAAGGGGGCAGGCAACAGGTTGATGCTTTCAAAGGTGAGGTATCTCTGCTTTTTGCCTTGGACAGAGTCCATCCAACCCTCACGCCGCCCTCGCCGACGCGGACATCCTCCGTCAGGATCGACTGCATGGAGCTCACCCAGCAGCTGCAGATCCACGCCGAGGCGTACAAGGCGCCCCACAACATCATCAACGCCATCTTAGCCGAGGACACGGCGGATGGTTTGCTGACGACATCCGCAGGTTGATCAGAGCGTTGAAGAGAGCGGCGCCTGACCCTGAGAGCGACGAGCCCCGAGGCGCCGCACAGTCCCGTCAGATCTTCGGCTTCGTGCGGACCGTTGGCGAGTACGACTTCGCAGCGACCGAAACGGGCGACGACGCAAAAACCTTCCATATCTCTTACCTTAAACTTACGTTTGTCAGCATAATCGTCCTCACCAAACCTCTTCTTCCAAGCTGCCCTTAGTGCCGCAGGGTATCTGCAATCCCAAACGTCCGACGTCGGAAGAGGCGATTGCGACATTTGAAAAGAAATTCCTACCCGGCCAACCGATATATTCCTGGAGAGCGTTCGGTTGCCTTTTGTGGAATTCCGACGATGGAGCGCAAGACGGGAGTAGAAGCCTCCGAGGCCTCCCGGACGATACGACCCTTCTGACACTGGAGAGGCTTCCGATGTGGGCACTTCCGGTGCGTGTGCCCAGTCCTGAGCTGTACCGCAGAGTACAGGACTTGGTGAGAGCGCGTGATCAGAGCTCTCCTGCGCTGGGCAGTCCCGCAACACCGGTTGAGAAGAGGTCAACGTCTCAGCGGCGGGCGCTAAAGCGTGCCCTCGAGGACGTCCCCCTGATGCGGCCCGCCCTCGCATGAGGAGCCTGTACACGACTGCAGGCACCAGGAGGGTCAACAACTCGAACACGGCCACGTACAGGGAGTGGCGTGCGAGCGAGGGCGTGCATCCATACCCGACGACGGTCCGGAGGCTTGAGAACTTCGGCGGATACCTGTAGGCATGAAAGATCGGTCGAATCGACGTGCTCGAAATCATGTTTGCGGAGGTGGCAGGGTTCGATCTGCAGCACCTTCTGGCGGTGTTGCTCATGCTGGAGAGCAAGGATGCCTTGTCCGTAAACAAGGCCGTCGCGAAGGTGGTTCCGGGTTTCGTGGTGCCGCCACCAGGTCCGAGGCCGAAGGAGGATGCATCGAGTAAGTCGTTTGGCGAGGCAACGACACAACAGCAGTTGCAGCAAATACTCATGCAACAACAGCGCCAGCAGGAAATGATGATGCAGAGGTTGCAACAGGTGCAGCAGGAGTTGCAAACGGTGAAGGCGCAAGCAGCTGCATGGCCGCCCGCTCCGCAGCAGCACTGGCCGGAGGAAAAATGCCGACTCTTCTTGCGCTCCAGCGGGAGACGGGCTTCAGCCTCGCGGCCAGCCCGCGACTTCGAGTTCGACGAGGCCGGCATTTGCTGGCTACACGGAGGACGCAACAGACGTCCGAGAGTGGGAAGGAGCCATGGCAACGGACGTTGCCGGGCTTGTACAAGACCTCCGTCTCAAGTACCTGAACGGTACGGCGCTGGCCGGCAGCTTCGGGCGCTTGCGCGACTGGGTTGAGGGAGTCGCGCACGGTGGTGGCTGGACGTACAATTTGGAGATTGTACGTTTGGGCAACAACCTCCTGCAGGAGGTCAGGCTGCACCACTACTGGTGCACGAAACAACTGCCGCGCGCGGCGAGCTGGCTCAGACGTCGGACGACCCGATGGAGAGGGCAGCTGCCAAGGTCGAGTGTGCGCGGGCCAAGAAGTGGGAGTGCACGTCCGCGATTCGGCGGCAAAGGTAGCAAGAAAGGATACGCCGCGGCTCAGGGAAACGTGAGACCCGGGGGAAAGTGACTGGCCCTCCCCCGGGCCCGGTGGGAGGCGACACTCCCGCATCTGCCAGTAAGGAACGGTCGGCCGCGACAGCTCGCCGGTGCCCGACCGGTGAACGTAAGTTTACCCGGAAGCGCGAAAACCAGCTTCACGCGCTTTCGAGGTTCAACGCCCGTGCTCGGAAGTCGGCCAACAGCAATCGGACGGGCGATGTTTGACCTGATCGCCAGCAGGGTTGGAACCACGGTGCCGCGTGGGGTGCAGGCGAAGCACCGGGAACGGCGGGTTTCGTCCGAGGAGGCGATGCAACGCCTGCGCCATTTTGTTGGCAAGGCATGGGCGGATTCGACAGTGCAGGACCGCCAGAATTTGTGGCACCGCTTCCAGGCATGGCCGGATATGCAGGGATTGCCGGCGGATCCGGATACAGCAACCCAATTTGTCGTGGCGACAGTGGTCGAGCCGCAGGGCATGCTGGCGTATACCCGCCTCCTTTCAGCGGTCTTTGGCCACCTTGGGGTGGATGCCCGGCCCCTCCTATCGTTGGCCACGGTCCTCCGTGGTTCAGGAGGCAATATTCCCCTGGAGCAAGCCCTATCAGTGCCGAGGGAGGTGTTGTTAGCTTGGGCATTCCGACAGACTCCTCGCGTGCGTGCGGCAGTTTTGATCGCGTGGAAGACGGCTTCGCGGTGGGGCGACGTTCAAAATCTCTCCCGTGCGTGTTTTCCTCTCATCTCGAACACGGAGATTAGTGGTCGACTGGAACACGCTGCCGAAGGGCCGTCGGGGCAACCCGTTCTGCAGAAGCAAGGTAGTTGCGATCCGGGGACCGCTGACCCGGGAGATCGCGGAGTTGCTGCGGGGCCTCGGGAACTTTCAACAGTTGTGCCCCCTCTCGACGGATCAGTTCAGCAGACTGCTCGGAGCGGACAACGCGACGAAGCTGTACTCCGCGCACAGCGTGAAGAGGGGCGCCATCGACCACTTGATGAACATGAAGGCTGCGGGAGCTCCGTTCGCGCTGCAGTTGATTTCGCGCCTGGCGAAGCACACGAACGACGCCGATCCGACCGTGGCCAACATGACGGTCAGGTACACGTCGGATCCGGTGGCGCTGGCGCGGGTTCTTCAGACCGGGGACGTGACAAGGTACCTCTGAGGAGGAGGAAGTCGGACAAGAAGCGGAGGCACCCCCCTATGTGCAAGCACCCCGATCCGGACCCCGGCGGCTTGTCGTCCATCAACACCAGCGGTACTCCATCCTTCGGAGGGGGAAGCGGACCCGGCTTCCGGGGACAGAGGAAGAGAAGAAGTCGCCGCTGCACGTCGACTCGGTACCATCAATGGACGTTGCGGTTCTTCGCCGACGAATGAACGCGCCGACGAGGAAGAGGTTCGATGAGACTTGGTCCCGGACGTTTTACCCGCAGACGTTCCCTTCGAAGACGTCTTCACCTCCGGGTCGTTCCCGTTTCGAGGCGGCGCATGCGTTTGAGCTGGAAGAGCACGGAATCGCGGAACGTGCCGCTGGTCCGGGTAGAGACATGAACGTGCCGTTCACAGTCGTCGAGGAGAAGGAACGCAAGCTCCGCCAGCGGTTCATCCTGTGGACGTACGACGCGAACCGGGTGGTCGAAGCGGACGGATACGAGGCTCACGTCCCCCTTAGCCACGTGTCGAAGTATCTGCACGCGGTGAATCGAGAGTGCGGCTCGACCCGGGACTTCAGGTGTGGGTTCTACGGGATGGAGATTCCAGCTGCGTCTCGCCGACTTTTCGCCTTTCAGCGACGGCGACGGCAACTGGTGGCAATTGACGAGGCTACCGATTGGCCATTCGTGTGCACCCGAGCTGATGTACACATTGGCGTCGACGACCGCGGGGCACCCAGATTACGTCGACGGCAAGCATGCAGTGTCATCGGAGGTGCTGGTTCACGTCTGGGTGGACAACATCAGATACGCGGGGCCACGCAATCTCGTGTTGAAGGCGACGTCGTATCCGGACGCCTTGGCTGCCGAGGCACGCATTACGTCGAAGGCTGCGGATACGAGGAACGCGGCATGCCGCTATGAGTTTCTTGGCGTCGACTGGAAGCATAGCGACGGCACCGTGGGCGTCTCCGCCAAGATGCAATCGCGTTTGCAGCGCGCCGAGGAGAGTGTTCGAGCGGGTAAGATGTCAGCCGCCGAAATCAAATCCCTGGCTGGTCGTTTGCTGCACGCGTCGGCGATTGCCGGAGTCTACGTGGGCGAGTACTACTTCGCCCTGAAGTTCTTTCGACTGACGAACGCCCTCAATCGGGGCGAGAAGTGTCTTGACGAGAACGTGGTTCTGTCACACGGTCTGCAGCGCGCGCTCCCCTCGTGGATGCAGCGTGTTCAGCGTCGCCGAATTGTTCCAGTCGCTGCTCAATCGCCGAAGTTGGCAGTGTTCGTGGATGCCAGCCTTGATGGTTGGGGAGGTGTACTCGTCGACGTCGACACCAACGACATGGTAGTCGTCGGCTCTTGTTGGAATCGTGTGGAGAAGCGCCTCCACATAAACCAGCTTGAAGCTATGGCCTTCGAGAGATCCGTGAAGGCCATCTCGCCGGCGTACGCCGGGTCCACGGTAACGGTCATCGTGGACAACACCTCTGTGCAAGGGGTGGCCCGAAAGGGCGCGTGTTTACGATCGCATATCTTGAACGATGCGGTTGTTCGTGCTTTGTTGTGTTTGCAGCAACTGAAGGTTGCGCTGTCCGTTAGGTGGGACTGGAGCGCAGGGAATCCCGCTGATCTGCCATCGCGGGTGCCGTTGGCATCTCTCACCGAACAAAACTTTTCGGATATGTCACTGGCGGTCAGGAGCTTTGTTCTGACTGGCGTCATGGGTCCGGCGGTGTGACCTCCTGGGCTAGCCTGTTCTCTCACCAACCGTGGCTATCTCGGGGGGGTTACCCCAACGGAAGTGATTTCTCCCCTTTTCCCCTTTCTCCTGAGCTGGAAAGACAGAAGCATGTGCCCATGCCTGAGTGAGTAGCCGGCGGAGAATTCTTGCGATCCATCGTGGGAATTCCACAAAGGCAAACGAACGCTCTCCAGGAATATATCGGTTGGCCGGGTAGGAATTTAGAAGGAGGGCTCACCGGGTTCCAGCAAAGTTTGCTGAGCCGGACGTCCAGTAGCTGTACCCCCTTCTGCAATACCTATGCCTCTTCTGTGATGTCATCTGCCTCGCACGTGGGGGCCTCATAGCACCCACATGAACAAAAACATTCTTCGCATCGTAAAACATACACTTGTCCTGCACGTCGACCTTG
>JAPJBO010002003.1:0-23093 GCA_030068145.1 Diplonema papillatum
TGCTGCCTTGCTGCTGCTGCCTTGCTGCTGCTGCCTTCCTGCTGCTGTCTTGCTTCTACTGCTGCTGCCTTGCTGCTGCTGCCTTGCTGCTGCTGCCTTCCTGCTGCTGTCTTGCTTCTACTGCTGCCTGCCTTGCTGCTGCTGCCTTGCTGCTGCTGCTGCTTTCTTGCCGACCGATTTTACGCCTGGGAAGAGTAGGTGCGCAGCTCGGAGGCCAGATACGAAGTTAGGGGCTTTCACCCACAGCAAAGGAACTGCTTGCCTTGGCCGCGTTTCGAAAAACACGTTTCCAGGGGACACCACAAGGAGGTGGCAAGTCAGATTTTGTCCCCCAACCCCAAGACCACCCATTGAGAATTCCAGGGCCTTTGATGGCCAGCTTCTTGGACTTCACGACCTCTCAGGAGCACTTTGCTGAAGGAACACCGAAAACGTGATAGGCAACTGTTGCATGTCGAAATGGGGGGGGCACGTTCTCCCGAAGTTGCGACCCTTGAAAGAACGTCGTTCGTAGGAGCTTCGAATTCCTGTGACGGTTTCGTTGGATGCATCGGTCAAAATATCAACAAAAATATGTACCCATAGCTCTGTCAGAACCTTATCGCTGACTCGTAACTTCACATACCTTGACTGCTTCCACACGAACTCTCGAACACCAGATTTTTCAAGCACAACTCCGACCCGAACCATCTTGTGAATTTCTTTTCTTCTTCTAGTTCCTGTTTGCGTTGTGTGTGCTGAATCCTGTTTTCTTTCGAGTCGGCCTCTTCACACAAGAGGCCGAACCTGGACAAGAAGGCCCACATCGAAGCACTAAGAATCCATCAAATGCACGAGGGGGCCCGCAGGGCCACCGAGTGCGGGTTTGCGGCATCAAGATCTGTTCAGGTCAATGCCCCCTGGCCCACCCTTTTTCTTGTTTCGTGTCTTCAGCATGCATCATCCGCGCTTGATCATCCACAACCTGCTTTTGCTTTCTCCTGATTCTGGGCATACCTTCTCGGCCTTTTGGCTAAGATCAAGTGTAGTATCTGTTCTTATCAGCTTAATATCTGATACAGCACACTTGTGTGCTGAGATATTATGTGAATTTTTCACGGGGGTGGCGGGTAGCTCTGAGGCAACTCAGAGTCCGCCACACGTGTTGCCCTGGAGCTGCACTACATCCAGGAGTGGCACACCCATCTTTTTTACCATCCCTTTCCTCCTACCCACCCACTTCTCCTTCTCCTTCTCCTTCTCCCCCTTCTCCTTCTCCTTCTCCTTCCTTCTCCTTCTCCTTCTCCCGATGAGTCGTCACTTTTTCGCAGCGCTGACACTGCCCGACCCCCCCCCTTTCTTTTGCTTTAAATTTTGGTTAACCAACGATTTAAAAGCTACAGTTTCTGTACTTTATTGGTACTTTAACACATCCAACCAGCCTTCATGGCTAGTATTTCCGCTTGGCCAGGTCCCTCTTGAAGGAGCCTGGCCTTTCTTTTATTCAAATAGTTGCAAATGTGCCCCAACATGTTGCTTCTTGACTTTTGCATTTTCATTGGCACATGACCGATTCATTTTGCATTCCCTCCATGTCTTTCGAGCACGTGGTATGTCATTCATACTCATTCTAATCGGCATCCCTCTTCTTGAATCGCGAACGATTCTTTCCGTGGAATGTTAACACCGCCATTTGAGATTATCGAGCAGGATGTCCTTCTTCAAGTGGTAGGGGTCCCAAAAAAAAATCAACGGATGCTCGAAAAACGTTTCTGTACTGCATTTCAAGGTCCACACTCCACGCTGCACAGAGCCTGTGCACGGTGCGTTTTGATTTTTCCTCCAATTGGATACGACCATACTCTGGTGAAAGCACCCCATCCCGCCTGATTTGGGAAGTTAAGCACCAGCAGGCCTGACTAGTACTGCGGTGAGTGATCACGTGGGAACCCCAGGTGTTGTATTCTCTTTTCCCTTGCCCCAATTGTGCACCCCCCAAAGGGAACATCAAACATCAAACACCCACCCTTCTTTCCTTGCTTCCCCCCCTCGACTCGACCTTGGTTGGATTTGCGGGTTTGCGGCATCAAGATCTGTTCAGGTCAATGCCCCCTGGGCCACCCTTTTTCTTGTTTCGTGTCTTCAGCATGCATCATCCGCGCTTGATCATCCACAACCTGCTTTTGCTTTCTCCTGATTCCGGGCATACCTTCTCGGCCTTTTGGCTAAGATCAAGTGTAGTATCTGTTCTTATCAGCTTAATATCTGATACAGCACACTTGTGTGCTGAGATATTATGTGAATTTTTCACGGGGGTGGCGGGTAGCTCTGAGGCAACTCAGAGTCCGCCACACGTGTTGCCCTGGAGCTGCACTACATCCAGGAGTGGCACACCCATCTTTTTTACCATCCCTTTCCTCCTACCTCTATCCTCCTTCTCCTTCTCCTTCTCCTTCTCCTTCTCCTTCTCCTTCTCCTTCTCCTTCTCTTCTCCTTCTCCTTCTTCGACCGATGAGTCGTCACTTTTTCGCAGCGCTGACACTGCCCGACCCCCCCCCTTTCTTTTGCTTTAAATTTTGGTTAACCAACGATTTAAAAGCTACAGTTTCTGTACTTTATTGGTACTTTAACACATCCAACCAGCCTTCATGGCTAGTATTTCCGCTTGGCCAGGTCCCTCTTGAAGGAGCCTGGCCTTTCTTTTATTCAAATAGTTGCAAATGTGCCCCAACATGTTGCTTCTTGACTTTTGCATTTTCATTGGCACATGACCGATTCATTTTGCATTCCCTCCATGTCTTTCGAGCACGTGGTATGTCATTCATACTCATTCTAATCGGCATCCCTCTTCTTGAATCGCGAACGATTCTTTCTGTGGAATGTTAACACCGCCATTTGAGATTATCGAGCAGGATGTCCTTCTTCAAGTGGTAGGGGTCCCAAAAAAAAATCAACGGATGCTCGAAAAACGTTTCTGTACTGCATTTCAAGGTCCACACTCCACGCTGCACAGAGCCTGTGCACGGTGCGTTTTGATTTTTCCTCCAATTGGATACGACCATACTCTGGTGAAAGCACCCCATCCCGCCTGATTTGGGAAGTTAAGCACCAGCAGGCCTGACTAGTACTGCGGTGAGTGATCACGTGGGAACCCCAGGTGTTGTATTCTCTTTTCCCTTGCCCCAATTGTGCACCCCCCAAAGGGAACATCAAACATCAAACAAACACCCTTCTTTCCTTGCTTCCCCCCCTCGACTCGACCTTGGTTGGATTTGCGGGTTTGCGGCATCAAGATCTGTTCAGGTCAATGCCCCCTGGCCCACCCTTTTTCTTGTTTCGTGTCTTCAGCATGCATCATCCGCGCTTGATCATCCACAACCTGCTTTTGCTTTCTCCTGATTCCGGGCATACCTTCTCGGCCTTTTGGCTAAGATCAAGTGTAGTATCTGTTCTTATCAGCTTAATATCTGATACAGCACACTTGTGTGCTGAGATATTATGTGAATTTTTCACGGGGGTGGCGGGTAGCTCTGAGGCAACTCAGAGTCCGCCACACGTGTTGCCCTGGAGCTGCACTACATCCAGGAGTGGCACACCCATCTTTTTTACCATCCCTTTCCTCCTACCCTATCCTCCTTCTCCTTCTCCTTCTCCTTCTCCTTCTCCTTCTCCTTCTCCTTCTCCTTCTCTTCTCCTTCTCCTTCTTCGACCGATGAGTCGTCACTTTTTCGCAGCGCTGACACTGCCCGACCCCCCCCCTTTCTTTTGCTTTAAATTTTGGTTAACCAACGATTTAAAAGCTACAGTTTCTGTACTTTATTGGTACTTTAACACATCCAACCAGCCTTCATGGCTAGTATTTCCGCTTGGCCAGGTCCCTCTTGAAGGAGCCTGGCCTTTCTTTTATTCAAATAGTTGCAAATGTGCCCCAACATGTTGCTTCTTGACTTTTGCATTTTCATTGGCACATGACCGATTCATTTTGCATTCCCTCCATGTCTTTCGAGCACGTGGTATGTCATTCATACTCATTCTAATCGGCATCCCTCTTCTTGAATCGCGAACGATTCTTTCCGTGGAATGTTAACACCGCCATTTGAGATTATCGAGCAGGATGTCCTTCTTCAAGTGGTAGGGGTCCCAAAAAAAAATCAACGGATGCTCGAAAAACGTTTCTGTACTGCATTTCAAGGTCCGCACACTCCACGCTGCACAGAGCCTGTGCACGGTGCGTTTTGATTTTTCCTCCAATTGGATACGACCATACTCTGGTGAAAGCACCCCATCCCGCCTGATTTGGGAAGTTAAGCACCAGCAGGCCTGACTAGTACTGCGGTGAGTGATCACGTGGGAACCCCAGGTGTTGTATTCTCTTTTCCCTTGCCCCAATTGTGCACCCCCCAAAGGGAACATCAAACATCAAACAAACACCCTTCTTTCCTTGCTTCCCCCCCTCGACTCGACCTTGGTTGGATTTGCGGGTTTGCGGCATCAAGATCTGTTCAGGTCAATGCCCCCTGGCCCACCCTTTTTCTTGTTTCGTGTCTTCAGCATGCATCATCCGCGCTTGATCATCCACAACCTGCTTTTGCTTTCTCCTGATTCTGGGCATACCTTCTCGGCCTTTTGGCTAAGATCAAGTGTAGTATCTGTTCTTATCAGCTTAATATCTGATACAGCACACTTGTGTGCTGAGATATTATGTGAATTTTTCACGGGGGTGGCGGGTAGCTCTGAGGCAACTCAGAGTCCGCCACACGTGTTGCCCTGGAGCTGCACTACATCCAGGAGTGGCACACCCATCTTTTTTACCATCCCTTTCCTCCTACCTCTATCCCACTTCTCCTTCTCCTTCTCCTTCTCCTTCTCCTTCTCCTTCTCCTTCTCCTTCTCCTTCTCCTTCTCCGCAAACCCAGCCCTTCTTCGACCGATGAGTCGTCACTTTTTCGCAGCGCTGACACTGCCCGACCCCCCCCCTTTCTTTTGCTTTAAATTTTGGTTAACCAACGATTTAAAAGCTACAGTTTCTGTACTTTATTGGTACTTTAACACATCCAACCAGCCTTCATGGCTAGTATTTCCGCTTGGCCAGGTCCCTCTTGAAGGAGCCTGGCCTTTCTTTTATTCAAATAGTTGCAAATGTGCCCCAACATGTTGCTTCTTGACTTTTGCATTTTCATTGGCACATGACCGATTCATTTTGCATTCCCTCCATGTCTTTCGAGCACGTGGTATGTCATTCATACTCATTCTAATCGGCATCCCTCTTCTTGAATCGCGAACGATTCTTTCCGTGGAATGTTAACACCGCCATTTGAGATTATCGAGCAGGATGTCCTTCTTCAAGTGGTAGGGGTCCCAAAAAAAAAATCAACGGATGCTCGAAAAACGTTTCTGTACTGCATTTCAAGGTCCGCACACTCCACGCTGCACAGAGCCTGTGCACGGTGCGTTTTGATTTTTCCTCCAATTGGATACGACCATACTCTGGTGAAAGCACCCCATCCCGCCTGATTTGGGAAGTTAAGCACCAGCAGGCCTGACTAGTACTGCGGTGAGTGATCACGTGGGAACCCCAGGTGTTGTATCCTCTTTTCCCTTGCCCCAATTGTGCACCCCCCAAAGGGAACATCAAACATCAAACACCCACCTTTCTTTCCTTGCTTCCCCCCCTCGACTCGACCTTGGTTGGATTTGCGGGTTTGCGGCATCAAGATCTGTTCAGGTCAATGCCCCCTGGGCCACCCTTTTTCTTGTTTCCTGTCTTCAGCATGCATCATCCGCGCTTGATCATCCACAACCTGCTTTTGCTTTCTCCTGATTCTGGGCATACCTTCTCGGCCTTTTGGCTAAGATCAAGTGTAGTATCTGTTCTTATCAGCTTAATATCTGATACAGCACACTTGTGTGCTGAGATATTATGTGAATTTTTCACGGGGGTGGCGGGTAGCTCTGAGGCAACTCAGAGTCCGCCACACGTGTTGCCCTGGAGCTGCACTACATCCAGGAGTGGCACACCCATCTTTTTTACCATCCCTTTCCTCCTACCCACCCCTTCTCCTTCTCCTTCTCCTTCTCCTTCTCCTTCTCCTTCTCCTTCTCCTTCTCCTTCTCCTTCTCCTTCTCCCGATGAGTCGTCACTTTTTCGCAGCGCTGACACTGCCCGACCCCCCCCCTTTCTTTTGCTTTAAATTTTGGTTAACCAACGATTTAAAAGCTACAGTTTCTGTACTTTATTGGTACTTTAACACATCCAACCAGCCTTCATGGCTAGTATTTCCGCTTGGCCAGGTCCCTCTTGAAGGAGCCTGGCCTTTCTTTTATTCAAATAGTTGCAAATGTGCCCCAACATGTTGCTTCTTGACTTTTGCATTTTCATTGGCACATGACCGATTCATTTTGCATTCCCTCCATGTCTTTCGAGCACGTGGTATGTCATTCATACTCATTCTAATCGGCATCCCTCTTCTTGAATCGCGAACGATTCTTTCCGTGGAATGTTAACACCGCCATTTGAGATTATCGAGCAGGATGTCCTTCTTCAAGTGGTAGGGGTCCCAAAAAAAAATCACCGGATGCTCGAAAAACGTTTCTGTACTGCATTTCAAGGTCCACACTCCACGCTGCACAGAGCCTGTGCACGGTGCGTTTTGATTTTTCCTCCAATTGGATACGACCATACTCTGGTGAAAGCACCCCATCCCGCCTGATTTGGGAAGTTAAGCACCAGCAGGCCTGACTAGTACTGCGGTGAGTGATCACGTGGGAACCCCAGGTGTTGTATTCTCTTTTCCCTCGCCCCAATTGTGCACCCCCCAAAGGGAACATCAAACATCAAATCAAACACCCTTCTTTCCTTGCTTCCCCCCCTCGACTCGACCTTGGTTGGATTTGCGGGTTTGCGGCATCAAGATCTGTTCAGGTCAATGCCCCCTGGGCCACCCTTTTTCTTGTTTCGTGTCTTCAGCATGCATCATCCGCGCTTGATCATCCACAACCTGCTTTTGCTTTCTCCTGATTCTGGGCATACCTTCTCGGCCTTTTGGCTAAGATCAAGTGTAGTATCTGTTCTTATCAGCTTAATATCTGATACAGCACACTTGTGTGCTGAGATATTATGTGAATTTTTCACGGGGGTGGCGGGTAGCTCTGAGGCAACTCAGAGTCCGCCACACGTGTTGCCCTGGAGCTGCACTACATCCAGGAGTGGCACACCCATCTTTTTTACCATCCCTTTCCTCCTACCTCTATCCTCCTTCTCCTTCTCCTTCTCCTTCTCCTTCTCCTTCTCCTTCTCCTTCTCCTTCTCCTTCTCCTTCTCCTTCTCGACCGATGAGTCGTCACTTTTTCGCAGCGCTGACACTGCCCGACCCCCCCCCTTTCTTTTGCTTTAAATTTTGGTTAACCAACGATTTAAAAGCTACAGTTTCTGTACTTTATTGGTACTTTAACACATCCAACCAGCCTTCATGGCTAGTATTTCCGCTTGGCCAGGTCCCTCTTGAAGGAGCCTGGCCTTTCTTTTATTCAAATAGTTGCAAATGTGCCCCAACATGTTGCTTCTTGACTTTTGCATTTTCATTGACACATGACCAATTCATTTTGCATTCCCTCCATGTCTTTCGAGCACGTGGTATGTCATTCAAACTCATTCTAATCGGCATCCCTCTTCTTGAATCGCGAACGATTCTTTCCGTGGAATGTTAACACCGCCATTTGAGATTATCGAGCAGGATGTCCTTCTTCAAGTGGTAGGGGTCCCAAAAAAAAAATCACCGGATGCTCGAAAAACGTTTCTGTACTGCATTTCAAGGTCCACACTCCACGCTGCACAGAGCCTGTGCACGGTGCGTTTTGATTTTTCCTCCAATTGGATACGACCATACTCTGGTGAAAGCACCCCATCCCGCCTGATTTGGGAAGTTAAGCACCAGCAGGCCTGACTAGTACTGCGGTGAGTGATCACGTGGGAACCCCAGGTGTTGTATTCTCTTTTCCCTCGCCCCAATTGTGCACCCCCCCAAAGGGAACATCAAACATCAATTTGATCAAACACCCTTCTTTCCTTGCTTCCCCCCCTCGACTCGACCTTGGTTGGATTTGCGGGTTTGCGGCATCAAGATCTGTTCAGGTCAATGCCCCCTGGCCCACCCTTTTTCTTGTTTCGTGTCTTCAGCATGCATCATCCGCGCTTGATCATCCACAACCTGCTTTTGCTTTCTCCTGATTCTGGGCATACCTTCTCGGCCTTTTGGCTAAGATCAAGTGTAGTATCTGTTCTTATCAGCTTAATATCTGATACAGCACACTTGTGTGCTGAGATATTATGTGAATTTTTCACGGGGGTGGCGGGTAGCTCTGAGGCAACTCAGAGTCCGCCACACGTGTTGCCCTGGAGCTGCACTACATCCAGGAGTGGCACACCCATCTTTTTTACCATCCCTTTCCTCCTACCCACCTCCTTCTCCTTCTCCTTCTCCTTCTCCTTCTCTTCTCCTTCTCCTTCTCCTTCTCCTTCTCCTTCTCCTTCTCCCGATGAGTCGTCACTTTTTCGCAGCGCTGACACTGCCCGACCCCCCCCCTTTCTTTTGCTTTAAATTTTGGTTAACCAACGATTTAAAAGCTACAGTTTCTGTACTTTATTGGTACTTTAACACATCCAACCAGCCTTCATGGCTAGTATTTCCGCTTGGCCAGGTCCCTCTTGAAGGAGCCTGGCCTTTCTTTTATTCAAATAGTTGCAAATGTGCCCCAACATGTTGCTTCTTGACTTTTGCATTTTCATTGGCACATGACCGATTCATTTTGCATTCCCTCCATGTCTTTCGAGCACGTGGTATGTCATTCATACTCATTCTAATCGGCATCCCTCTTCTTGAATCGCGAACGATTCTTTCCGTGGAATGTTAACACCGCCATTTGAGATTATCGAGCAGGATGTCCTTCTTCAAGTGGTAGGGGTCCCAAAAAAAAAATCACCGGATGCTCGAAAAACGTTTCTGTACTGCATTTCAAGGTCCACACTCCACGCTGCACAGAGCCTGTGCACGGTGCGTTTTGATTTTTCCTCCAATTGGATACGACCATACTCTGGTGAAAGCACCCCATCCCGCCTGATTTGGGAAGTTAAGCACCAGCAGGCCTGACTAGTACTGCGGTGAGTGATCACGTGGGAACCCCAGGTGTTGTATTCTCTTTTCCCTTGCCCCAATTGTGCACCCCCCAAAGGGAACATCAAACATCAAATCAAACACCCTTCTTTCCTTGCTTCCCCCCCTCGACTCGACCTTGGTTGGATTTGCGGGTTTGCGGCATCAAGATCTGTTCAGGTCAATGCCCCCTGGCCCACCCTTTTTCTTGTTTCGTGTCTTCAGCATGCATCATCCGCGCTTGATCATCCACAACCTGCTTTTGCTTTCTCCTGATTCTGGGCATACCTTCTCGGCCTTTTGGCTAAGATCAAGTGTAGTATCTGTTCTTATCAGCTTAATATCTGATACAGCACACTTGTGTGCTGAGATATTATGTGAATTTTTCACGGGGGTGGCGGGTAGCTCTGAGGCAACTCAGAGTCCGCCACACGTGTTGCCCTGGAGCTGCACTACATCCAGGAGTGGCACACCCATCTTTTTTACCATCCCTTTCCTCCTACCTCACCTCCTTCTCCTTCTCCTTCTCCTTCTCCTTCTCTTCTCCTTCTCCTTCTCCTTCCTTCTCCTTCTCCTTCTTCGACCGATGAGTCGTCACTTTTTCGCAGCGCTGACACTGCCCGACCCCCCCCCTTTCTTTTGCTTTAAATTTTGGTTAACCAACGATTTAAAAGCTACAGTTTCTGTACTTTATTGGTACTTTAACACATCCAACCAGCCTTCATGGCTAGTATTTCCGCTTGGCCAGGTCCCTCTTGAAGGAGCCTGGCCTTTCTTTTATTCAAATAGTTGCAAATGTGCCCCAACATGTTGCTTCTTGACTTTTGCATTTTCATTGACACATGACCGATTCATTTTGCATTCCCTCCATGTCTTTCGAGCACGTGGTATGTCATTCATACTCATTCTAATCGGCATCCCTCTTCTTGAATCGCGAACGATTCTTTCCGTGGAATGTTAACACCGCCATTTGAGATTATCGAGCAGGATGTCCTTCTTCAAGTGGTAGGGGTCCCAAAAAAAAAATCACCGGATGCTCGAAAAACGTTTCTGTACTGCATTTCAAGGTCCACACTCCACGCTGCACAGAGCCTGTGCACGGTGCGTTTTGATTTTTCCTCCAATTGGATACGACCATACTCTGGTGAAAGCACCCCATCCCGCCTGATTTGGGAAGTTAAGCACCAGCAGGCCTGACTAGTACTGCGGTGAGTGATCACGTGGGAACCCCAGGTGTTGTATTCTCTTTTCCCTCGCCCCAATTGTGCACCCCCCAAAGGGAACATCAAACATCAATTTGATCAAACACCCTTCTTTCCTTGCTTCCCCCCCTCGACTCGACCTTGGTTGGATTTGCGGGTTTGCGGCATCAAGATCTGTTCAGGTCAATGCCCCCTGGCCCACCCTTTTTCTTGTTTCGTGTCTTCAGCATGCATCATCCGCGCTTGATCATCCACAACCTGCTTTTGCTTTCTCCTGATTCTGGGCATACCTTCTCGGCCTTTTGGCTAAGATCAAGTGTAGTATCTGTTCTTATCAGCTTAATATCTGATACAGCACACTTGTGTGCTGAGATATTATGTGAATTTTTCACGGGGGTGGCGGGTAGCTCTGAGGCAACTCAGAGTCCGCCACACGTGTTGCCCTGGAGCTGCACTACATCCAGGAGTGGCACACCCATCTTTTTTACCATCCCTTTCCTCCTACCCACCTCCTTCTCCTTCTCCTTCTCCTTCTCCTTCTCTTCTCCTTCTCCTTCTCCTTCCCTTCTCCTTCTCCTTCTTCGACCGATGAGTCGTCACTTTTTCGCAGCGCTGACACTGCCCGACCCCCCCCCTTTCTTTTGCTTTAAATTTTGGTTAACCAACGATTTAAAAGCTACAGTTTCTGTACTTTATTGGTACTTTAACACATCCAACCAGCCTTCATGGCTAGTATTTCCGCTTGGCCAGGTCCCTCTTGAAGGAGCCTGGCCTTTCTTTTATTCAAATAGTTGCAAATGTGCCCCAACATGTTGCTTCTTGACTTTTGCATTTTCATTGGCACATGACCGATTCATTTTGCATTCCCTCCATGTCTTTCGAGCACGTGGTATGTCATTCATACTCATTCTAATCGGCATCCCTCTTCTTGAATCGCGAACGATTCTTTCCGTGGAATGTTAACACCGCCATTTGAGATTATCGAGCAGGATGTCCTTCTTCAAGTGGTAGGGGTCCCAAAAAAAAATCAACGGATGCTCGAAAAACGTTTCTGTACTGCATTTCAAGGTCCGCACTCCACGCTGCACAGAGCCTGTGCACGGTGCACAGAGCCTGTGCACGGTGCGTTTTGATTTTTCCTCCAATTGGATACGACCATACTCTGGTGAAAGCACCCCATCCCGCCTGATTTGGGAAGTTAAGCACCAGCAGGCCTGACTAGTACTGCGGTGAGTGATCACGTGGGAACCCCAGGTGTTGTATTCTCTTTTCCCTTGCCCCAATTGTGCACCCCCCAAAGGGAACATCAAACATCAAATCAAACACCCTTCTTTCCTTGCTTCCCCCCCTCGACTCGACCTTGGTTGGATTTGCGGGTTTGCGGCATCAAGATCTGTTCAGGTCAATGCCCCCTGGCCCACCCTTTTTCTTGTTTCGTGTCTTCAGCATGCATCATCCGCGCTTGATCATCCACAACCTGCTTTTGCTTTCTCCTGATTCTGGGCATACCTTCTCGGCCTTTTGGCTAAGATCAAGTGTAGTATCTGTTCTTATCAGCTTAATATCTGATACAGCACACTTGTGTGCTGAGATATTATGTGAATTTTTCACGGGGGTGGCGGGTAGCTCTGAGGCAACTCAGAGTCCGCCACACGTGTTGCCCTGGAGCTGCACTACATCCAGGAGTGGCACACCCATCTTTTTTACCATCCCTTTCCTCCTACCTCTATCCCACTTCTCCTTCTCCTTCTCCTTCTCCTTCTCCTTCTCCTTCTCCTTCTCCTTCTCCTTCTCCTTCTCCTTCTTCGACCGATGAGTCGTCACTTTTTCGCAGCGCTGACACTGCCCGACCCCCCCCCTTTCTTTTGCTTTAAATTTTGGTTAACCAACGATTTAAAAGCTACAGTTTCTGTACTTTATTGGTACTTTAACACATCCAACCAGCCTTCATGGCTAGTATTTCCGCTTGGCCAGGTCCCTCTTGAAGGAGCCTGGCCTTTCTTTTATTCAAATAGTTGCAAATGTGCCCCAACATGTTGCTTCTTGACTTTTGCATTTTCATTGACACATGACCGATTCATTTTGCATTCCCTCCATGTCTTTCGAGCACGTGGTATGTCATTCATACTCATTCTAATCGGCATCCCTCTTCTTGAATCGCGAACGATTCTTTCCGTGGAATGTTAACACCGCCATTTGAGATTATCGAGCAGGATGTCCTTCTTCAAGTGGTAGGGGTCCCAAAAAAAAAATCACCGGATGCTCGAAAAACGTTTCTGTACTGCATTTCAAGGTCCACACTCCACGCTGCACAGAGCCTGTGCACGGTGCGTTTTGATTTTTCCTCCAATTGGATACGACCATACTCTGGTGAAAGCACCCCATCCCGCCTGATTTGGGAAGTTAAGCACCAGCAGGCCTGACTAGTACTGCGGTGAGTGATCACGTGGGAACCCCAGGTGTTGTATTCTCTTTTCCCTTGCCCCAATTGTGCACCCCCCAAAGGGAACATCAAACATCAATTTGATCAAACACCCTTCTTTCCTTGCTTCCCCCCCTCGACTCGACCTTGGTTGGATTTGCGGGTTTGCGGCATCAAGATCTGTTCAGGTCAATGCCCCCTGGCCCACCCTTTTTCTTGTTTCGTGTCTTCAGCATGCATCATCCGCGCTTGATCATCCACAACCTGCTTTTGCTTTCTCCTGATTCTGGGCATACCTTCTCGGCCTTTTGGCTAAGATCAAGTGTAGTATCTGTTCTTATCAGCTTAATATCTGATACAGCACACTTGTGTGCTGAGATATTATGTGAATTTTTCACGGGGGTGGCGGGTAGCTCTGAGGCAACTCAGAGTCCGCCACACGTGTTGCCCTGGAGCTGCACTACATCCAGGAGTGGCACACCCATCTTTTTTACCATCCCTTTCCTCCTACCCACCTCCTTCTCCTTCTCCTTCTCCTTCTCCCCTTCTCCTTCTCCTTCTCCCCTTCTCCTTCTCCTTCTTCGACCGATGAGTCGTCACTTTTTCGCAGCGCTGACACTGCCCGACCCCCCCCCTTTCTTTTGCTTTAAATTTTGGTTAACCAACGATTTAAAAGCTACAGTTTCTGTACTTTATTGGTACTTTAACACATCCAACCAGCCTTCATGGCTAGTATTTCCGCTTGGCCAGGTCCCTCTTGAAGGAGCCTGGCCTTTCTTTTATTCAAATAGTTGCAAATGTGCCCCAACATGTTGCTTCTTGACTTTTGCATTTTCATTGGCACATGACCGATTCATTTTGCATTCCCTCCATGTCTTTCGAGCACGTGGTATGTCATTCATACTCATTCTAATCGGCATCCCTCTTCTTGAATCGCGAACGATTCTTTCCGTGGAATGTTAACACCGCCATTTGAGATTATCGAGCAGGATGTCCTTCTTCAAGTGGTAGGGGTCCCAAAAAAAAAATCACCGGATGCTCGAAAAACGTTTCTGTACTGCATTTCAAGGTCCACACTCCACGCTGCACAGAGCCTGTGCACGGTGCGTTTTGATTTTTCCTCCAATTGGATACGACCATACTCTGGTGAAAGCACCCCATCCCGCCTGATTTGGGAAGTTAAGCACCAGCAGGCCTGACTAGTACTGCGGTGAGTGATCACGTGGGAACCCCAGGTGTTGTATTCTCTTTTCCCTTGCCCCAATTGTGCACCCCCCAAAGGGAACATCAAACATCAAATCAAACACCCTTCTTTCCTTGCTTCCCCCCCTCGACTCGACCTTGGTTGGATTTGCGGGTTTGCGGCATCAAGATCTGTTCAGGTCAATGCCCCCTGGCCCACCCTTTTTCTTGTTTCGTGTCTTCAGCATGCATCATCCGCGCTTGATCATCCACAACCTGCTTTTGCTTTCTCCTGATTCTGGGCATACCTTCTCGGCCTTTTGGCTAAGATCAAGTGTAGTATCTGTTCTTATCAGCTTAATATCTGATACAGCACACTTGTGTGCTGAGATATTATGTGAATTTTTCACGGGGGTGGCGGGTAGCTCTGAGGCAACTCAGAGTCCGCCACACGTGTTGCCCTGGAGCTGCACTACATCCAGGAGTGGCACACCCATCTTTTTTACCATCCCTTTCCTCCTACCCACCTCCTTCTCCTTCTCCTTCTCCTTCTCCCCTTCTCCTTCTCCTTCTCCCCTTCTCCTTCTCCTTCTCCCGATGAGTCGTCACTTTTTCGCAGCGCTGACACTGCCCGACCCCCCCCCTTTCTTTTGCTTTAAATTTTGGTTAACCAACGATTTAAAAGCTACAGTTTCTGTACTTTATTGGTACTTTAACACATCCAACCAGCCTTCATGGCTAGTATTTCCGCTTGGCCAGGTCCCTCTTGAAGGAGCCTGGCCTTTCTTTTATTCAAATAGTTGCAAATGTGCCCCAACATGTTGCTTCTTGACTTTTGCATTTTCATTGGCACATGACCGATTCATTTTGCATTCCCTCCATGTCTTTCGAGCACGTGGTATGTCATTCATACTCATTCTAATCGGCATCCCTCTTCTTGAATCGCGAACGATTCTTTCCGTGGAATGTTAACACCGCCATTTGAGATTATCGAGCAGGATGTCCTTCTTCAAGTGGTAGGGGTCCCAAAAAAAAAATCACCGGATGCTCGAAAAACGTTTCTGTACTGCATTTCAAGGTCCACACTCCACGCTGCACAGAGCCTGTGCACGGTGCGTTTTGATTTTTCCTCCAATTGGATACGACCATACTCTGGTGAAAGCACCCCATCCCGCCTGATTTGGGAAGTTAAGCACCAGCAGGCCTGACTAGTACTGCGGTGAGTGATCACGTGGGAACCCCAGGTGTTGTATCCTCTTTTCCCTTGCCCCAATTGTGCACCCCCCAAAGGGAACATCAAACATCAAATCAAACACCCTTCTTTCCTTGCTTCCCCCCCTCGACTCGACCTTGGTTGGATTTGCGGGTTTGCGGCATCAAGATCTGTTCAGGTCAATGCCCCCTGGCCCACCCTTTTTCTTGTTTCGTGTCTTCAGCATGCATCATCCGCGCTTGATCATCCACAACCTGCTTTTGCTTTCTCCTGATTCTGGGCATACCTTCTCGGCCTTTTGGCTAAGATCAAGTGTAGTATCTGTTCTTATCAGCTTAATATCTGATACAGCACACTTGTGTGCTGAGATATTATGTGAATTTTTCACGGGGGTGGCGGGTAGCTCTGAGGCAACTCAGAGTCCGCCACACGTGTTGCCCTGGAGCTGCACTACATCCAGGAGTGGCACACCCATCTTTTTTACCATCCCTTTCCTCCTACCTCTATCCCACTTCTCCTTCTCCTTCTCCTTCTCCTTCTCCTTCTCCTTCTCCTTCTCCTTCTCCTTCTCCTTCTCCTTCTTCGACCGATGAGTCGTCACTTTTTCGCAGCGCTGACACTGCCCGACCCCCCCCCTTTCTTTTGCTTTAAATTTTGGTTAACCAACGATTTAAAAGCTACAGTTTCTGTACTTTATTGGTACTTTAACACATCCAACCAGCCTTCATGGCTAGTATTTCCGCTTGGCCAGGTCCCTCTTGAAGGAGCCTGGCCTTTCTTTTATTCAAATAGTTGCAAATGTGCCCCAACATGTTGCTTCTTGACTTTTGCATTTTCATTGGCACATGACCGATTCATTTTGCATTCCCTCCATGTCTTTCGAGCACGTGGTATGTCATTCATACTCATTCTAATCGGCATCCCTCTTCTTGAATCGCGAACGATTCTTTCTGTGGAATGTTAACACCGCCATTTGAGATTATCGAGCAGGATGTCCTTCTTCAAGTGGTAGGGGTCCCAAAAAAAAATCAACGGATGCTCGAAAAACGTTTCTGTACTGCATTTCAAGGTCCGCACTCCACGCTGCACAGAGCCTGTGCACGGTGCACAGAGCCTGTGCACGGTGCGTTTTGATTTTTCCTCCAATTGGATACGACCATACTCTGGTGAAAGCACCCCATCCCGCCTGATTTGGGAAGTTAAGCACCAGCAGGCCTGACTAGTACTGCGGTGAGTGATCACGTGGGAACCCCAGGTGTTGTATCCTCTTTTCCCTTGCCCCAATTGTGCACCCCCCACAGGGAACATCAAACATCAAACACCCTTCTTTCCTTGCTCCTTGCTTCCCCCCCTCGACTCGACCTTGGTTGGATTTGCGGGTTTGCGGCATCAAGATCTGTTCAGGTCAATGCCCCCTGGGCCACCCTTTTTTCTTGTTTCCTGTCTTCAGCATGCATCATCCGTGCTTGATCATCCACAACCTGCTTTTGCTTTCTCCTGATTCCGGGCATACCTTCTCGGCCTTTTGGCTAAGATCAAGTGTAGTATCTGTTCTTATCAGCTTAATATCTGATACAGCACACTTGTGTGCTGAGATATTATGTGAATTTTTCACGGGGGTGGCGGGTAGCTCTGAGGCAACTCAGAGTCCGCCACACGTGTTGCCCTGGAGCTGCACTACATCCAGGAGTGGCACACCCATCTTTTTTACCATCCCTTTCCTCCTACCTCTATCCCACTTCTCCTTCTCCTTCTCCTTCTCCTTCTCCTTCTCCTTCTCCTTCTCCTTCTCCTTCTCCTTCTCCGCAAACCCAGCCCTTCTTCGACCGATGAGTCGTCACTTTTTCGCAGCGCTGACACTGCCCGACCCCCCCCCTTTCTTTTGCTTTAAATTTTGGTTAACCAACGATTTAAAAGCTACAGTTTCTGTACTTTATTGGTACTTTAACACATCCAACCAGCCTTCATGGCTAGTATTTCCGCTTGGCCAGGTCCCTCTTGAAGGAGCCTGGCCTTTCTTTTATTCAAATAGTTGCAAATGTGCCCCAACATGTTGCTTCTTGACTTTTGCATTTTCATTGGCACATGACCGATTCATTTTGCATTCCCTCCATGTCTTTCGAGCACGTGGTATGTCATTCATACTCATTCTAATCGGCATCCCTCTTCTTGAATCGCGAACGATTCTTTCTGTGGAATGTTAACACCGCCATTTGAGATTATCGAGCAGGATGTCCTTCTTCAAGTGGTAGGGGTCCCAAAAAAAAATCAACGGATGCTCGAAAAACGTTTCTGTACTGCATTTCAAGGTCCGCACTCCACGCTGCACAGAGCCTGTGCACGGTGCACAGAGCCTGTGCACGGTGCGTTTTGATTTTTCCTCCAATTGGATACGACCATACTCTGGTGAAAGCACCCCATCCCGCCTGATTTGGGAAGTTAAGCACCAGCAGGCCTGACTAGTACTGCGGTGAGTGATCACGTGGGAACCCCAGGTGTTGTATCCTCTTTTCCCTTGCCCCAATTGTGCACCCCCCACAGGGAACATCAAACATCAAACACCCTTCTTTCCTTGCTCCTTGCTTCCCCCCCTCGACTCGACCTTGGTTGGATTTGCGGGTTTGCGGCATCAAGATCTGTTCAGGTCAATGCCCCCTGGGCCACCCTTTTTTCTTGTTTCCTGTCTTCAGCATGCATCATCCGTGCTTGATCATCCACAACCTGCTTTTGCTTTCTCCTGATTCCGGGCATACCTTCTCGGCCTTTTGGCTAAGATCAAGTGTAGTATCTGTTCTTATCAGCTTAATATCTGATACAGCACACTTGTGTGCTGAGATATTATGTGAATTTTTCACGGGGGTGGCGGGTAGCTCTGAGGCAACTCAGAGTCCGCCACACGTGTTGCCCTGGAGCTGCACTACATCCAGGAGTGGCACACCCATCTTTTTTACCATCCCTTTCCTCCTACCTCTATCCCACTTCTCCTTCTCCTTCTCCTTCTCCTTCTCCTTCTCCTTCTCCTTCTCCTTCTCCTTCTCCTTCTCCGCAAACCCAGCCCTTCTTCGACCGATGAGTCGTCACTTTTTCGCAGCGCTGACACTGCCCGACCCCCCCCCTTTCTTTTGCTTTAAATTTTGGTTAACCAACGATTTAAAAGCTACAGTTTCTGTACTTTATTGGTACTTTAACACATCCAACCAGCCTTCATGGCTAGTATTTCCGCTTGGCCAGGTCCCTCTTGAAGGAGCCTGGCCTTTCTTTTATTCAAATAGTTGCAAATGTGCCCCAACATGTTGCTTCTTGACTTTTGCATTTTCATTGGCACATGACCGATTCATTTTGCATTCCCTCCATGTCTTTCGAGCACGTGGTATGTCATTCATACTCATTCTAATCGGCATCCCTCTTCTTGAATCGCGAACGATTCTTTCTGTGGAATGTTAACACCGCCATTTGAGATTATCGAGCAGGATGTCCTTCTTCAAGTGGTAGGGGTCCCAAAAAAAAATCAACGGATGCTCGAAAAACGTTTCTGTACTGCATTTCAAGGTCCGCACTCCACGCTGCACAGAGCCTGTGCACGGTGCACAGAGCCTGTGCACGGTGCGTTTTGATTTTTCCTCCAATTGGATACGACCATACTCTGGTGAAAGCACCCCATCCCGCCTGATTTGGGAAGTTAAGCACCAGCAGGCCTGACTAGTACTGCGGTGAGTGATCACGTGGGAACCCCAGGTGTTGTATCCTCTTTTCCCTTGCCCCAATTGTGCACCCCCCACAGGGAACATCAAACATCAAACACCCTTCTTTCCTTGCTCCTTGCTTCCCCCCCTCGACTCGACCTTGGTTGGATTTGCGGGTTTGCGGCATCAAGATCTGTTCAGGTCAATGCCCCCTGGGCCACCCTTTTTTCTTGTTTCCTGTCTTCAGCATGCATCATCCGTGCTTGATCATCCACAACCTGCTTTTGCTTTCTCCTGATTCCGGGCATACCTTCTCGGCCTTTTGGCTAAGATCAAGTGTAGTATCTGTTCTTATCAGCTTAATATCTGATACAGCACACTTGTGTGCTGAGATATTATGTGAATTTTTCACGGGGGTGGCGGGTAGCTCTGAGGCAACTCAGAGTCCGCCACACGTGTTGCCCTGGAGCTGCACTACATCCAGGAGTGGCACACCCATCTTTTTTACCATCCCTTTCCTCCTACCTCTATCCCACTTCTCCTTCTCCTTCTCCTTCTCCTTCTCCTTCTCCTTCTCCTTCTCCTTCTCCTTCTCCTTCTCCGCAAACCCAGCCCTTCTTCGACCGATGAGTCGTCACTTTTTCGCAGCGCTGACACTGCCCGACCCCCCCCCTTTCTTTTGCTTTAAATTTTGGTTAACCAACGATTTAAAAGCTACAGTTTCTGTACTTTATTGGTACTTTAACACATCCAACCAGCCTTCATGGCTAGTATTTCCGCTTGGCCAGGTCCCTCTTGAAGGAGCCTGGCCTTTCTTTTATTCAAATAGTTGCAAATGTGCCCCAACATGTTGCTTCTTGACTTTTGCATTTTCATTGGCACATGACCGATTCATTTTGCATTCCCTCCATGTCTTTCGAGCACGTGGTATGTCATTCATACTCATTCTAATCGGCATCCCTCTTCTTGAATCGCGAACGATTCTTTCTGTGGAATGTTAACACCGCCATTTGAGATTATCGAGCAGGATGTCCTTCTTCAAGTGGTAGGGGTCCCAAAAAAAAATCAACGGATGCTCGAAAAACGTTTCTGTACTGCATTTCAAGGTCCGCACTCCACGCTGCACAGAGCCTGTGCACGGTGCACAGAGCCTGTGCACGGTGCGTTTTGATTTTTCCTCCAATTGGATACGACCATACTCTGGTGAAAGCACCCCATCCCGCCTGATTTGGGAAGTTAAGCACCAGCAGGCCTGACTAGTACTGCGGTGAGTGATCACGTGGGAACCCCAGGTGTTGTATCCTCTTTTCCCTTGCCCCAATTGTGCACCCCCCACAGGGAACATCAAACATCAAACACCCTTCTTTCCTTGCTCCTTGCTTCCCCCCCTCGACTCGACCTTGGTTGGATTTGCGGGTTTGCGGCATCAAGATCTGTTCAGGTCAATGCCCCCTGGGCCACCCTTTTTCTTGTTTCCTGTCTTCAGCATGCATCATCCGCGCTTGATCATCCACAACCTGCTTTTGCTTTCTCCTGATTCCGGGCATACCTTCTCGGCCTTTTGGCTAAGATCAAGTGTAGTATCTGTTCTTATCAGCTTAATATCTGATACAGCACACTTGTGTGCTGAGATATTATGTGAATTTTTCACGGGGGTGGCGGGTAGCTCTGAGGCAACTCAGAGTCCGCCACACGTGTTGCCCTGGAGCTGCACTACATCCAGGAGTGGCACACCCATCTTTTTTACCATCCCTTTCCTCCTACCTCTATCCCACTTCTCCTTCTCCTTCTCCTTCTCCTTCTCCTTCTCCTTCTCCTTCTCCTTCTCCTTCTCCTTCTCCGCAAACCCAGCCCTTCTTCGACCGATGAGTCGTCACTTTTTCGCAGCGCTGACACTGCCCGACCCCCCCCCTTTCTTTTGCTTTAAATTTTGGTTAACCAACGATTTAAAAGCTACAGTTTCTGTACTTTATTGGTACTTTAACACATCCAACCAGCCTTCATGGCTAGTATTTCCGCTTGGCCAGGTCCCTCTTGAAGGAGCCTGGCCTTTCTTTTATTCAAATAGTTGCAAATGTGCCCCAACATGTTGCTTCTTGACTTTTGCATTTTCATTGGCACATGACCGATTCATTTTGCATTCCCTCCATGTCTTTCGAGCACGTGGTATGTCATTCATACTCATTCTAATCGGCATCCCTCTTCTTGAATCGCGAACGATTCTTTCTGTGGAATGTTAACACCGCCATTTGAGATTATCGAGCAGGATGTCCTTCTTCAAGTGGTAGGGGTCCCAAAAAAAAATCAACGGATGCTCGAAAAACGTTTCTGTACTGCATTTCAAGGTCCGCACTCCACGCTGCACAGAGCCTGTGCACGGTGCACAGAGCCTGTGCACGGTGCGTTTTGATTTTTCCTCCAATTGGATACGACCATACTCTGGTGAAAGCACCCCATCCCGCCTGATTTGGGAAGTTAAGCACCAGCAGGCCTGACTAGTACTGCGGTGAGTGATCACGTGGGAACCCCAGGTGTTGTATCCTCTTTTCCCTTGCCCCAATTGTGCACCCCCCACAGGGAACATCAAACATCAAACACCCTTCTTTCTTTCCTTGCTTCCCCCCCTCGACTCGACCTTGGTTGGATTTGCGGGTTTGCGGCATCAAGATCTGTTCAGGTCAATGCCCCCTGGCCCACCCTTTTTCTTGTTTCCTGTCTTCAGCATGCATCATCCGCGCTTGATCATCCACAACCTGCTTTTGCTTTCTCCTGATTCTGGGCATACCTTCTCGGCCTTTTGGCTAAGATCAAGTGTAGTATCTGTTCTTATCAGCTTAATATCTGATACAGCACACTTGTGTGCTGAGATATTATGTGAATTTTTCACGGGGGTGGCGGGTAGCTCTGAGGCAACTCAGAGTCCGCCACACGTGTTGCCCTGGAGCTGCACTACATCCAGGAGTGGCACACCCATCTTTTTTACCATCCCTTTCCTCCTACCCACCTCCTTCTCCTTCTCCTTCTCCTTCTCCTTCTCCTTCTCCTTCTCCTTCTCCTTCTCCTTCTCCTTCTCCTTCTCCCGATGAGTCGTCACTTTTTCGCAGCGCTGACACTGCCCGACCCCCCCCCTTTCTTTTGCTTTAAATTTTGGTTAACCAACGATTTAAAAGCTACAGTTTCTGTACTTTATTGGTACTTTAACACATCCAACCAGCCTTCATGGCTAGTATTTCCGCTTGGCCAGGTCCCTCTTGAAGGAGCCTGGCCTTTCTTTTATTCAAATAGTTGCAAATGTGCCCCAACATGTTGCTTCTTGACTTTTGCATTTTCATTGGCACATGACCGATTCATTTTGCATTCCCTCCATGTCTTTCGAGCACGTGGTATGTCATTCATACTCATTCTAATCGGCATCCCTCTTCTTGAATCGCGAACGATTCTTTCTGTGGAATGTTAACACCGCCATTTGAGATTATCGAGCAGGATGTCCTTCTTCAAGTGGTAGGGGTCCCAAAAAAAAATCAACGGATGCTCGAAAAACGTTTCTGTACTGCATTTCAAGGTCCACACTCCACGCTGCACAGAGCCTGTGCACGGTGCGTTTTGATTTTTCCTCCAATTGGATACGACCATACTCTGGTGAAAGCACCCCATCCCGCCTGATTTGGGAAGTTAAGCACCAGCAGGCCTGACTAGTACTGCGGTGAGTGATCACGTGGGAACCCCAGGTGTTGTATTCTCTTTTCCCTTGCCCCAATTGTGCACCCCCCAAAGGGAACATCAAACATCAATTTGATCAAACACCCTTCTTTCCTTGCTTCCCCCCCTCGACTCGACCTTGGTTGGATTTGCGGGTTTGCGGCATCAAGATCTGTTCAGGTCAATGCCCCCTGGGCCACCCTTTTTCTTGTTTCCTGTCTTCAGCATGCATCATCCGCGCTTGATCATCCACAACCTGCTTTTGCTTTCTCCTGATTCCGGGCATACCTTCTCGGCCTTTTGGCTAAGATCAAGTGTAGTATCTGTTCTTATCAGCTTAATATCTGATACAGCACACTTGTGTGCTGAGATATTATGTGAATTTTTCACGGGGGTGGCGGGTAGCTCTGAGGCAACTCAGAGTCCGCCACACGTGTTGCCCTGGAGCTGCACTACATCCAGGAGTGGCACACCCATCTTTTTTACCATCCCTTTCCTCCTACCTCTATCCCACTTCTCCTTCTCCTTCTCCTTCTCCTTCTCCTTCTCCTTCTCCTTCTCCTT
>JAPJBO010002004.1:0-23093 GCA_030068145.1 Diplonema papillatum
AGGAGGCGGGCAGTAACAAGACCAGTCAGACAACGAAGTCGTCGTCGGGTCCGGGTCAAGGCACGTCTGGTTCTTGCTTGTGCACGCCGCATTCGAGCAAGTAGGGCAGTCTTCCACACATTCATCCAACGGACAAGCAGCCAGACTCGCCACAGCGGAAGTTGGCACCGGTGGTGGGCAAGTGCACGTCCAGTCCGACAGCGAATTTGCGCTGTGGTCCGGGTCGTTGCAAACCTGTGCTGGGCTTCCCGTCGGGCACAAATCCTTCTCGCAAGTCGGACAGTCTTCCACGCATTCGTCGATGAGGCAGTCCGCTACACCCATGGTGGCGCTTCCCGTCATCGGCGGAATGCACACACACTCCCAGTCGTCCGGCTGGCGAGGGTTGGGGTCAACGCATTGCTGATCCGCATCGACACACGTTTTTTTGTGCTGTTCGCACTCGGCTTGGTCACACGACGCCACCGCAGATATCAACGCCGAGTTCGATGACGGCGGCGGGCACGTGCATCTCCAGTTAGAAAGCGTAGTGAAGTCTGGGTCGTTGCAAGTCTGGTTCTTGCTCACGCACGTTCCCTTCGAACACGTGGGGCAGTCTTCCACGCACTCGTCGATCTGGCAGATCGCCGTGTTCGTCACAGCGGACCCCTTGTACGGAGCACGGCACGTGCACACCCAGTTCGACAACGCGCTGACTGATTTGTCGGGATCGTTGCAGTCCTGGTTTTCTGTTTCGCACAGGTCGTCTTCACACGTCGGGCAGTCTGCAATGCATTCGTCGATGATGCAGTCCGCCGCACCTTGGCTCGGCTGCGAGTTAGGGGCCGACGTCGCCGGCGGCAGGCACTCGCAAAACCAATCGTTGGTGCACGGGGCCTTGTCGTTGTCGACGCACCTCTGCCCGTTGTTCACGCACGCCGTGTGACCCGCCGAACCGTGCTTGCACTCGTCGATCTCGCAAACTGATCCGGTCCACGTGCACTGCGGGTCGCTGTCGCACTGCTGCTGGCTCGTAACCTTGCACGGGCACGTCGGCGTCGGCGGCACGTTTTGACAACTGCCGCCGGTCCAAACGCAGTCCTTCGACGGGTTGTTGTTGCAGTCCGCTTCGTCGCAGATCTCCAAGCAAGGCGAGTTCGAGCAAACGCCGGCAGTGTCCGACCACACGCAGCCCACGTCCGAGGCGCACGCCGACTCCTGCTTGTACGCAGTGCACGGAAGGTGGACGCCCGTCGAAGTTCCCGGCGGGTTTGTCACAATCTGGCTCCCCCACTTCGCATTCGGGTCGCAGATCCCCGCCAGGTGGTCGGGCAAGCCGTCCAATTCGATGTTGACGAAGTGGTCGTTCTGTAGGTCAGACGTCATGGGTTTCAGCGATGCTTCAGCGTCAGCGTCCACCTTCGTCTGCGAGTCGAGCTTTCGCACCACGATTCCGAACCGCTGCACTCCGATGTTATCCAGCGTGTCGATCGCTGCCTTCACCCTGTCCGTGTCTTGGATCTTCGAGTCCGTGATCACGATCAGGACCTTTTCTCGCCCGTCGGACGGCGAGTCGCTCTGGAAGATGCCGGCCGCACGTTCGAGGCCACTTTGGATCAGGGCATCTCCCGCTGCGAAGTTCGCTTCGTGCCAGTCGAGGTCTCCGGTCAGCTGCCCGGCCTGCCCCGACAACCTTCCTCCGGTCGCCGTGCCTGCCGTTGCCCCACCGGCAAACTGAACCAGACCCACCCTCACAGTCTCACTGTTTGCCTGCGATCCTGTACCCGTGCTCGCTGGTTCTTGACTGAGAGGCAGCGCCGTCACCCAATCCCTCAGCATCTCCACCAGCGCGTAGTACCCAATAGGGTGCCGAGCGAAGCTCTCACCCATCGACGCCGTTCCTCCGAACACCACCACAATGTCCGTCGTCGGGCACATCCCGTAGAATTCAGACACGCATTGCTTCGGCGAAGCGTTGTCCTTGTAGTAGCACTTATCGTTCTGGTTGCACGCACACTTGTCCGGGTACTTCGTGCAGTCGAGATCCACGCATCCAGCGGGGTTCGCTTTGTTGTCGAACATGCAGTTCGGGTTGTCGTCGCACTTCTGCTGGCTCTGGATGGCGTAGCACTCCTTCTGCTGGCACGTCGCTGGCGTCGTCGCAATCGACCACTTGCACCCTGTCTTCTTGTCGCAGCACGCGTCGTTGGTGTACTGCGTGCACTCCTTCATGTCGCACATGTTCCCCAACCAGGCGCATCGAGGATCGGACATGCAGTCAAAGTTTGACTGGTAAGCCGTGCATCCCGCCTTCTTGCACTTCGCTGTCGTCCCGTCACACGCGTCAACTTCCCATACGCATAGCGGATCCTTCTGGCAGTCTGCTGCCGACCCGGCTCTGCACGGCGTTACCATGCACTGGTCCGCTCCGTTGATCGTCGTCCACGTGCAGTCTTCCAAATCAGCCAAGCAGTCTCTCTCGACTTTGTTCGCCACGCATATAGGCGGTCCACACGTGTTCTGGCTGTTCCAAACGCACTGTTGCGACGACGATTGGCAGCTTTGCTTGTCTGTGTAGGCGCACTGCGTTTCCTTCAAACAACCAGTAGTCGAACTCCACACGCAGAGGTACACGGTTGCTGCCGTGCAAGCCGGCTCGTCGCAAATCTTCACGCAAGGGGAGTCGACGCAAGCTCGATTCGCTGAGCTCCACATGCACCCCGGATCTTGCGAGCATGGAGTAGCGTCACGGTAGAGCGGGCAAGGCTGATGCAGGCCTGCCTGCCCAGGCGAGTTCGTCTTGCTCACAATCAAACTCCCGAACTTCCCGTTCGGATCGCACATGTCGTGAAGCACCGCTTTGTCAACTTCATCGATTTGGATGTTTTGAAAGTGAGTGTCGTGCGGGTCGGATGTGATCGGGTACAGCGTCTTTTCGGCCTTCTCGTCCGCAGACGTGTGCGATTGCTGCCGCCGGATCACGATTCCAAAGGTTTCAACCTCCTCGTTGTCCAGGACCGCTCGTGCGGGCGCCAGCTCCTGTGGGTCGTAAATCTGACCGTCGGTGAAAATGAACAGCACCCGCCCGCGATTGCTCGAGGCATGCAACTTGTCGAACATGTCCCCAGCCATCTCAAGCGCCAACCGAATCATGGTTCCCTTTCCGATGTACTTCCTCTCGTGCCAGTCCAAGTCGTCGTCCAACTCACCTACATCACCCGACAGGCGACCTCCGGTACCAGTGTTCCCGCTCGTTTCGATCGCAACCGACTTCCCACCCCGGCCGGAGCGATTCGGGTTCTTCCCCGAAAACTGAATGAACCCGATACGAAGACCACCGGAGTCCGGACCTTGAGGGGTGCTGTTGTCGCCCGCTCTTTCGCCCGTCAGCGGGATCGTGTGGATCCAATCGCGAAGGATCTCGACCATCGCGTAGAATCCGTGCGGGTGCCGCGCGAAGCTTTTCGACATCGATCCGGATCCGTCGAGGATGAGAACGACGTCCAAGACCGGGCATTTCCCGAATGACTCCTCAACGCACTTCTGCTTGTTCCCGGCGGAATCCCAGAAGCACCCGTCCGTGTTTCTGCACGGGCACTCGTCAAGACCGTTACAGCTGGTCGACGTGCACTGACCATTCGTCCACTTGCACGACGAGTCCCCGTCACACGCTGACTGCGACGTGTACATTTGCGGGCAGTAGCTCAGCGTGCAGTATGCAGGGGAGTTGACCATGTTCCACTCACAGTCGCTGTCGTGCTTGCAGCACTTTTCCGTAGGGTACGAACCGCACTTTGCAAGTGTGCATTGCAGTCTCGACGACCACTCGCACCTCGGATCCGACTGGCAGGTAAACTGATCGTTTGCTGTGCAGCGCCTTTCCACGCAGGTCCAGTCGACCTGATCCGGACAAGCATCATCCCACTCGCAGCTGCTGTCCCGCATGCAATCCGATTCGGACGCGTACATGCACGGGACGTCGACGCAAGCTCCACGGAACCCCGCTGATTGATCCCATTCGCACTGCCCCGAGTTCATGCAGTCGATTTCGCTTCGGTAACCGGAGCACGATTGGGCCATCGTCCGGGCAGCTAAGCCCAGGAACAGCAGCAAATGCTGCCGCATGCTCTGTATTTTCATTTCTTTTCTCTGTATACTTATTTTTCGCTTTTGGTTTTCTGTTCTTTCTTCTTTCTCAACACCCTGCATGTTGGTTTGTGGCATTCACAGTTCGTTCTCTTTTAGACGTTTGTACAGTTTTTCGGGCTTGTTGCGATTGTGGTATGGTCCTTTGACAGAAGGAGTCGATGCCTTTCATCTCGCCTTCAAGACATGGCTGTGTTACGCATGCTTTGACAGACGGCAGCGACCGGCATTGTGCACGTGGGTTGCAGTCGTTGGGTGGTATTGACAACACTCGGATGAGCTTCGTTACTACATCGCCGTAGGTTCCTTCCTGACCAGGAGTTCTGCTTGGCTGTCCTCCGGTGTCGGCGGTATTGCATCGCTTTTCGACTTCGCACCGTCCCAGCGTCCCGGTCTGCTCTTGGTGCGGTTTTGCGCTCATTATGCGCAGTTCTCCTGCTTGACTTCGTGCTTCGATCGGGCCTGCTTGCGCCCCCATCCCGACGGGTAGTGCGTCGGACGACGAAAACTCAGCTTTTGGAGTCCTGCCTGCGGTACGGCTCGCACCTTGTCGCTAGCCACCTGTTCTCGTGCGGCGGTTTTGTAGGCGCGCACCACGACCTCAAACGCCTGCTGGTTCGCCGTTGGTGATGTTTTTGTTGAGGTCGGCCATGTTCCCGCCTCCGAAGACATCAGGACGTTGACATGCATCTCGAGTGCCGGATGCACAATTTTCGCCAGGCGTCGACTTCTTTTGTCGAGGGTGCAGCGGAGTTCTGCATCTTTGCCGATAGCTTCGATTCGCTTCGTTCTGAGACGCCGACTCGGTGCCGGACCTGCCCCTCTTCTTCGCCCCTGTCAGGCCTGTACCTTTTGTCTTCTTGGTCTTCCTCCTCGCGGTCCGTGCTCGGCTGTCACCGCGGTGATGGCGACTTCTGTTCTGGCCTGTTTCGTCTCCACTTCCGCCAGTCTGCCTGGCCTCGCGCCATTGTTCGGTCTCCTATCTCTTTCTGTAACAGCACAAGAACTCCGCCCATTCCTGCTCTCATGCTGAGCCGACTTCTGCAGGGTCTCGTCTCTTTTCCGGTGCCGCTGCTTGCACCCACCGTTGTTCGGTCTCGGCGATTGGCCGAGCGGAGGACAGCTCGATGCGCGTTTCCGCGCCCGTAGCACCGAAGTCCCATGAAGGCCACCACTGCTCGCCTTTGGAATGCCTTCTATCCTGCCCTTCTCAGAAAAGCTCCCAGCCTGGGTTGCAACAGTGGTCCGGTTTGCCAACCCGTAGGCGTCCCGCGTCATCCCGTTCTTTTTTGGCACGGCCTGCTCTCCCGCCGCGGTCCGGACGCCTTCTTCGGCCTCCGGTGCCACGCGAAGCCCGAGCCACGCCGGCCGCCTCCGAACCTCCAGGCTTCCTGGTAGCTCCCTTGCTTCAGGGTGTCCACAGACAGCCAGACGACCGGCCCTGCGTCCTTCTTCTCGTGCACGAAGACGCGCGTGACCCGATGCTGCCTCAAGCGTCTTCATCTGTTCCCCGGTGACACGCAGAAGTGCGCTGACAGATCGCACCCCGTCCTTGGCTCTACCGCATGTCTCAACACCGGTGCTTCCGATGACTCGGCTGTCAACGCCCTCTCCTGCGAATTGCTGGAGGTAAGCTCGCAGGTTGCTAGTCGCCCCCTCGGGCCCCCTCCCATTCACCGGCCATTGCGTACTACACTAATGGACACAATGGGTGTCGTCTTGCTCACGAACTTCTGGCATTGTCCCTCATCATCTGTTTCGAGCTGACAGGCTTCTCTCCCAGCTGAGAGAGGGTCCCTGAGGTAGTCGTCTCACATTGAGCACAACTGCGTCGCTTCGCCGTAGACCTCCGGACCAGACTCCAGCCATCGCTGCCCGTCATTGTCTGGTATACTTCTTAGGCGGTTGCCATACCGCAGTTCCATATAGCGCTGGGTCGTTGCTGCAGCGGCGACAAAGCGTTTTCGCTCACTCATCAGAACCGGGAGTTGTGGAGCTCGGCTTGTGCCCTTACCCGCTTGGCGTCGGCGCCCCGTGCCCAGCCGAAAGCATCCGAGTATCTCTACTGCTCTGACCCATACTACGACGAGCGCACTCAATAGTAGAACACTCAGACGGCATCCTTGCAAAATGCCGTTCGCGGCGCTAACCTGCGCCGGCAGTTTTAGAGTGCCTTCTGATGGCCGCGTACACCTCTTAGGGCCCTCAGGACTCCCTTGCCTATTCCCATTTACTCCACCAGTTTGAACATCCCCTCGTGTGGGAGGTGATGGCCAGGCCGACGCATTCTGGAACGAGCAGAGACCGACAGTACCACTCGCGGCTTTTAGTTGTACCCCCACAATGAAGAGCACCACAGCATGCGAATGTGACTTCCTACCGGAAGCGCTACTTCGACGTCGCTGCGATCAGTGTGGCGGTGGCTCCGGAGGTCCGGAGCAGTGCCCCTGGGGTAGTTCTGAATTAAATTCTCTTAGAGAGGCTGTCAATTTAACCTATGCTTTTATGACAGACTCCCCTTCTCCCAAACAGTGGTTCCTGCTAACTGGTTTCACTTCCTTTAACTGGTTGGCAGAGCATTGAGACGCGAGCCGTCAGGCGAGCGGCCGTTGCCACGTTTTGCAAACTGCTTGGTGATCAGGCAGTGCAGTTTGGCAGGCGACTGGTTCGCCGTAGGTAGCATTTCGAGTGCAGGGTTACCTCGGACGTTTTCGGGAACCTTTGGGTTCGTTCCCGACCTCAAGCTCGCTGCCTAACCAGGAAAGCCAAACCCAGAACTTGTCGATGGGAAAAAGAGGGCGGTTGAAAGGAAACTCGACGCCCGGTTGCCGACTCGAAGGAGAAAACATGACTGCAAGACCCTGGTGTCAGCTCTTTCTGCGTCGCTTTGGCGGCGCCTCCTGGCTCATCGGGGATGTAACGCTACTCGTCGTCCACGATGTTTGAAATGTCAGGATGGTTCTGCATTTTCCAATCCTTGAGGGGATGCTCCTTCTGCAGGTTCTGGGCATACGCCAGGCAGTAGGAACTGACTTTCGATGTTCCTCCAGTGCCCCTTGGTCTTGCAGCCTTTTTCGTTCGGGCGCTCTGCCTTCTCGCTGCCGCTACAGGTATGGGCGTCGCTCAGCGTCGCGTGGCGGTCATCCTGTTGCCCTGCGAGGCAGCGGCCCTTGCTGTTGCTCTGCGGAGCAGGTGCTACTTACTCGCGTAAAGACACGTACAGCCTTGCAGATACCCTTGCCGTTCTCGTGTGGTCTGGTGTGACACGCAACCCCACAGGTATCTCCTCAGAGTGGCGATAGACGTGTGCCGTGCAATCAGCAGGAGCTCGTCCCATTGCGCCCCGCTCTTCGCCAGATGCTGCAACGCGCCCCGTTTCCAGCTGTGTTCCGCGCAATCTGGAAAAAACTTTCTCTTGCCAGGGCTAGGAGCTGTCTGACCGTGGCCCTCTGGAACGGCTGCTTCTAGCCTATCCACCTCTCTCACCTTGTAGCGCTGCAAGGGCGCAGCTGGAAGAGCACTTCTACCTCGCGCAGCCTCAGCTTCGCCTCCTTGGTCCACCAAGCAATCCGCTGGCTGTCAGCGTGACATCCTCTGGCTTGATTTCCAGAAGCTCGGCCGTCCGCAGGGACACAGCCCCACATAAGAGCCGCCGCAGCTACCAGTTCCATGCTCTTGTCTGCAGCCGCGTGCATCACGCTTCGCGCTTCCTCGAGCGTCAGAGGGTGTACGTGATATGGCATTTCCCGCCTTTCGAGGCGCCGCTTCAGCAGCGCCCGCTTCGTCTCTCAGCTCTGCAGCCGAAACCCCCATCTTCCGGCCCAAAGCGCTGAGGTAAGACTCGACGCTGGTCGTCCGCATGTTGCCCTTCCTGGGGGGCCTCGCTTTCTCTTTTCCCGTGCGACGAACTTCGCCAACTGCGCTTCGCTCATCACCGTCCACCATGGCAGCCGCAAAAGCCTTCAACTTGAAAACCTGGTCACCTGTTTGTGACAGGATAATAAAACCTTCCGGGAAAAGTCTTCGTGTTTTTCCTCTCGACAAAAAATTGAGCCTGTTAAGGTACTGAGGGCGAGTGAAGGGCGAGTGAGGGCGAGCGACAGGGCGAGTGAAGACGAGCGTGGGACGAGTCGCGACTCGCCCGCCACCTATGCCTAGGGGGGGTCGTTGTTATTGGTGCTGGTTTTGTGGGATACGGAAAAGGTAAGAAATCTTTTTGCGGTGGCCTGGTAGTTTGTGCTACCTCCGTTCTTTTACACTCGTTCTCTTCTCTACTCACTACTGTAGGTACTCTTTCGCTCTTTTACTGTCTTTGGCTTGCCAAAAAAGACTCCTGCGGCCGACACCACGAACACATTCGCAATGAATGTGGCCCTGAGCCCCCCGCGTGTACATGTTGCGTGTACATGTTGAGCAGGGGTTGCCATGTAGCCCGCATCGGCCTGAGTCAACACTGTTACTTTCATGGGATGTTCACCGGGGAAGGGTCCGACCTAACCGTTAGTCAACAGCAACGTCGAAAAGGGGAGGGGAGAAGATAGAAAATCGGTGGGGTTGACAAGCTCGTAAGTGGTTGTTTGTAGATCAGTACAACCTTAAACTACGCCTAGCACGAGGCCAGGCGGTCTTTAGCGGACCTCCAGTACACTAAACGCAAGCCGGCAGGCCGTAACAGACGCAGCACAAAAAGCTAACCTCGCCGGTGCAGCACTTCAGCCTTGCGTCCTTTTATTTACAACAGATACTGAACCAGACTTCAGCCCTGTAGGTCGAGATTCCGGTTGTTCCGTGGGGCGAACGTCACTCCCCGAAGTTGACGTACGTGCAAAAACGATCGTGTGTACGCAGGCCCCTGAGGCCCCGGAACAACTGACCTTCTTTGGTGCGGTCGGTGAAGCA
Organism: Diplonema papillatum; assembly: GCA_030068145.1. Lineage (NCBI taxonomy): Eukaryota > Euglenozoa > Diplonemea > Diplonemida > Diplonemidae > Diplonema > Diplonema papillatum. Next base: position 9,025 of record JAPJBO010002004.1, read on the forward strand.
GCGTTTGCACCGCAGTTCCGGGGGGTTCGTGGGCTCTCGAGGTGTTTGTCCGTGCGCATTCAAAGCGGCGTCGGGAGGCGTGGATTGACAAGATTCGAGGTTCCCGTCGCTACAGGGCGGGGTAGGAGGCATCAGCGGGACCTGCGGTGGGACTGTCGTGGCCATCATCGTAGGCGACGGCAAGCGCTCGACCACCTCGTGGGACGCACCAGGGACATACGTACGCGGGCGAGGTATACGTCAGCCCAAGGGACACTGTCGACGCGTAAAACCCGTTCGTCATCGAAAAGCGTCCATTGTATCCCTCGCAAGACGTAGGTGACAAAATGCCCGTTCGTAGTACTTTGTCCCGTGTTTACCACCACCGCGGAAAGGCGGAGTGTGCTGTCCGGCAGTCGCAGGAACTGCAACAGCAAGCACTCAGAGGCATGCACGTTCATGTTCTCCACAACGGATCCAGCGGCTCCGCAGTCACACCTTCTCTCCGGATTCATCATTCCACGAACACAGAATGCATCCTCCACCGGCCTTCCACGAGGGACCTGAAGACACTGCACCGATTGATGGCGGGTGGAGACGGAGCCACAGGCAATACACACGTGCTGTACTCGTCACTGTGTTCTCCAGGCACGTCTGGAAAAGTCGCCGATCCGGGGAAGCCTCCTCCGTACCGTCTGGCCCTAGGGAACTGTCCGTCCTATCCAGAATTGCAACCAAAGCCTCGGGCGCATCGTGCTGTCGAGCATCGCAGAACATTGGGAGCATGGCACGGATCGTTTCAGCCCCTAACCTTCGGCTGTCCTGGCTCCTCCCAGAGCGCGAGCTTACTAGCAGGACGAAGTACTCCACGTCAAGAACTCCTTCAAGAACCCCGGAAATTCAGAGGACTCTGCGCAAGACTGTAAAACATCTTTTTGATCGGTTCTACACGCAACAACAGTTGCAGTACAATGAGAAAGCATGTATTGCCGAGATTCGGGAGGCCGTCAGGTTCAAACGGTAACGGGTCGAACATGCGGGAGGGCTGCTGGACACAGGACAGATTGTCGGCTGACAGCAGGTGCAGATTCCAACATGTCAGGCATCGCACAGGACACGTCGCAGCGCCGTTTCGGTCCAGGCTGAGCAGTCCCATCGTCCTTACGCTTGCGTTTTCCTTTCGTCGTCGGCACAGGGTTGCGACGTTGCTTGGGGGCCGCAGCCGAAGGCCGATCGGGCGTTTCTCGCTCCGTTCGCGTGCCAGGCCGAGGACGGTTCTTGTATCACGAATGTCTTCTCAGCGAGTAGCCTCTCGATCGCCTGGTCGATGGACTCCAGGTCGGGCATCTGCAAAATGCGTTCCACTTCATGTAGCCACGAAGTGCGCACGGATCTTCTCGCAGTGGTCACCAAACTTCGCCTCTGGGTACGTATCCAGCAACCATTTGCGAAAACCACTTTTCAGGACACTCTTGCGGTACCCCCGTCTCATGAGCTTCAGCACCGTGTTGTTCATCTCGGTTTTGAAGTCATGGAGGTTGTTCGCTACCGTTACGCACAAGCGCCCCGATGAGGATACTCGACTCAAAGTTCGACGGAGTCGTAGAGAGCACGGAGGTGTACGCTAAGGGCTGGTGCCGGTATGCTTTCGCCTTGTCCAGAACTGACAGGCGCATGTATCTCCTCCCGGACATCTCGGAGACTTCGTGTCGAATCCGAATACCGAGGAAGGTGGCGACCCCCACCTCGGCGCTTGTCTGCCTGTACCTCAGCGTAAGCAATGCCGCACGTTGAGTGTCCCCGTCTTCCAAGAGTCGCATGACGTACTTCCGCTCTTTCGCATAGCAAAAGATGTTGGCGATGTCCGGGGAAGCGTTCGCACCCATTGGGATGCCTATCATGAGTACCCTGTTGACCAGAACATAGGTATTCGCCAAGCAGAAAGATAGGAGAGTTTTAAGCTCCTGCGCTGAATACGCCGCTTCATGTGACCTAACATCCGTGTCTACCTTAAAGGCGAAACAACGCTTCTTTCGGGTCGGTCCGTGCTGGCTTTTCGGACGTACTAACACGACCCTTCCCACGTCAACGCTCAACCGTGCAGCTTCCGCCGCAAAGGCCTCATGTACTGTCTCCGCAACCGCATTTAGCAACTCCTCAAGCACCAGCTGGTCGTACATTGTCGTAAAGTTCAATGTACCAGCGTCCAGCTGCGCGAGTTCATCGGCGTGCGTCTTCAGGAAGAACGCCGTGTCGTCGTTAGACTCCGTGACCCAAATGTATCTGTAACCAGTTGCGGTGAACCGTATGTCGGAGGATGCCCATGATCGCTTTCAGCAAGCCGGTCAGGTCTAGTTGCGCGTCCGTCGTGGACGAGAACGTGGTCTTCGGGCGGGCGTCCCGTTCAGTATCGGCCGTCTCGGTCGGAGTCGACACAGTTCTTGCGCGACACCCCGGCGATGTAGCGCATGGATGCCACTTCCTTGTGCAACTTGAGGGTGCCATACAGGTACGGAAGGACATTCGACGAGTGTAACCCTTCCCGTTCCAGGTAGGCCTTGCGCCTCGCAATGACTTGTCCAGGCGTCTCTTCGCTCGGGGAGTAGTTCGCGCTGTGATTGACCTTCGCATGCAAATCCTGGTTGTAAAACCTTTTACAGACGAAGCCAAAATCGTGCTAGCTCTTGTCTACGGGCAAGATCACGAGATGCTCCTGCAATTCCAGTAGTGTCTTACGTGTTCCACCCGTCAGTTCCGGATCGGCTCCCACCCGGGAGAGGTCAACAGTGGTCAGTATCTTCCCTCGCAGCATCCTCGCGAAGTGCGGAGGGGTGTCCTTGAAATGCTTTTCAACGAACTGGGCCACCGCCTTGTCAACCTCCCTGCAGACGGCTTCCTCCCCACCGTCCGGGCGGAACTTGCGACCCTTGTCAAAAGCGAACGTCCTGAGGATTTGTGCCTGCCCGCACGCATGCCCTTGGATGTGGTATCCGTCCAAAAGGTAGCGTTGGCAAGGGCAATCACCACGGGGTAGAAGTCGTTTGCCGCGAAACATCCGGGAAGTTCGAAAGCAGGACCCCGAGGGGAGGATTGAGCGACGTGGAAACCCTCGTGTTCACGAAGTCCGTCGAGTTCGCGAGCGCTTCACGGAGTTCGGTATCGTGACGGAAAATGGCAGCTAGTTTCCCTTCATCCATCATCTTGCTCACCTGTCGTAAGCAGAACCAAGGCGTTCGTGCTGCACTCTTCTTCTTTTTCGCAAGATGGTTGATCTCACAAAGCCTCACCGTGAGCAGCTCATCCAGGATCGCCACCTTCGGGTGTTGCAGGTGCTCAACCATGAATATTCGCACCCACTGTAGACGCGACTCTCAATCCACGGGTTCACGTCGTATGCCCGCAGGGTGTCTTCATCGAGCCCGCAAACTTTCAATCGTGCTTGCCAGTCGGGTGCAAACCGCTCTGTCGCTCGTTGCGACGCCTCTGCACGAATCGGCCACTCTCTTGCAGCTGCACCCGGTAGTCCGATTCGTCTCCCTGCAGGCGCTGGCACAACCTCGCGACTTCGGTGTTGCACCATTCTACACCGGCTCCGATACGCCTCGGCTGCTGCATTGTCGGCCGCATTAATGTCGGGGTTGTCGCTGGCCTTTTGCCGTTGCCTGCGGTGCGTTGCCACTGGACTTCCGGCATGTTTTACACTACCGCGGCGACAGGGTCACCGTTTCGTGGGCTTCGCACCGTGCTATTGCGCTCTGGCTGTCGCTGCGTGGCCTGACCGTTGCCTGCGGTTTAACTGCGTCCAGGGCTGGTGGTGCAGCTGATCCTGCCTTGGATCTTTGCACTGCAGGATTTGCAGTTGACGAAAGATATCAACAGTACCCTTGCCTTCCCGTTCCATGAAACTCCCGTCGGTGGCCGCGCAAATATCTCCGCCTTCGGCGTTGGCTTCTCTGAGGGCAGTCACAAAGAGAGGTCAAGAAATTTTCTCTCGGCCGATCTTCTTGCATGGTGTTAGGAGGGTCGGCAGGTTGTGGCTTCCGGCGAAAAAAAGTTTTGCTTTAAGCATAATTAGGTGCAAAAAATATTTTTTAGCCACACAGGAAAAACACTGGGTTGGGCTGATTAGTGATGGTGGGAGGGTTTCCTGTGTCCGTGTTACCGCCCCCGGGCGACATCAGGACGGCTGGATCGGCGTCTGCGCGGTGTTCGCCAGGCGGCGCGTAGCATCTTTCATTGCGTACGACTTCGGTCACCGAGTCACGGTAGTCCGCTGCATCTCGTCCATCGCACGGTTCGACAGGACGTCGGAGTCGACGCTTTGCTCGCGCGGCACGTGCTCCAGCGTCACGTCGACGCCCTTCTGCCCCCCCTTGAAGGAACAACGTTGCAGAGTACACGGCTCTCGTCACGTCACTGTACCGACGGCAGGACCAACCGGGGCTGAGCAGCGAGTTGACTGTTCGAGGGGGCAGCGGGCTGCTTGTCGACCTATGTCAGATTCCGAGTCCTTGCTCCTTTCAAAACGCGAGTGCAGGCAGAAGTGGCAGAATTGCGCCAAAGGGGGAAAGGCAGTGGGAGACATGCGCCCCGATCGAAGTGGTACACGGCTCCTGCACCCGATACGGCTCCACGTTCCGTTATTCCTCGAACCGCGAAGTAGACCGCCGTCTGCGGCTCGGGCAGTTTGTCCCTCACCATCCATCGCTTATGAATGCAAGATGAACTCCGGCCAGAGAACTTGCCCTGATGCACCACGGCAAGAGGACTTGCCATGATTCATTCGTCAGGAATACGCGTGATTGGGTCTGATGCACAAGATTTGAACCTTTCGTCTGGTCTACAGGGCGTCTCGTCTGCTAGGAAGCACATCCGTATCCTCGGAAGCCGTAAGTAGCGCTTTGCCGTCGCACGGTCGCGTCGAAGCCGCTTCCCCCAGACCTTCTCTGCCCGGCTTCGCAATCTTCAAGCGAACGACGAGGACGATGAAAAAAATGCGTAGTTGTTTTATTCTTCAAAGCAACGTAAGAGGGGTCAGAGAACATACTCGTCAGAAGAAGGCACAGAATGGTGTTCGGAAACTCATAATTGCGCAGAATACAAAACGTGTCACCCCCACCCCACGGTCGAAGGAAGCACAGAGGATCATCCCGACCGTGTTAACAAATCTTCGTTTCTGTACGTTGAAATGCAGGGAATGCTGGCGACGAATCTTCTCCCTGCAAGCCCCGCAGCGAGGTTGAGACGACGAGACGCGATGCGAGCGCGCTTCTATTCTGACAAGGGTTATCCAATACAAATTCCAGTCGATTCGCTGGAAAGCTGCAGAGTGGGCGGAATGCCGAAGTGAAATAAAGAAACCCTGCAGAGAGAGAAAGACAGAAGTACATGCAAACTGGGAGGCGATCGCGAAAACGGGGTGGGGAGGGATGCACGAGACCGATTCTGCAACCGATTCGGTCCTTTACCGCGGATAGGCGCGAAACCTGAGGTGTTTGCTGACAGGACAGCAAAGTGAGTCTGGTTCAAAAGGCACGAAAAAGGATGCGGTGTCGTTGTATAATGCTTGAAGGGAATCGGAAAGGTTGAAACAGGATGGATCGTGAAATAGGATGGGGTGGGGGGGGGTTGTCCAAGTAGCACCACGTCCTGTCATACGTTTGATGAGTACAGTTGCTATGGTATGGCAAGTAAGCTGTTGCCGCATGCACTCATCGCTGTATTTGTCATCCGTATGATGAGTACGCGGTGCACGAATAGTTGACTCTTTGAGTTGTTAGAAGACTGGAATCAACGCTTCACACATTACGCGAATAGGGGACTCTGTTTTGTCCGCTGGTAACTTGCATATGATATGTTGTCAACTACTCGCGCACTTTTATAAGAATTTGAGGGGTCCATACGTAGCAGCGCTGTCAGTCGGACTAGACCTCGCTCCGACAATTCACGCCAACAGTCATGGAAGACTGTTCGCTGGGTCAATAATGTATCGTTCATGCATCGCACCAAGTATGGAACCCCGGGTGCTTTACAAGAGATTTATGGGGGACCCTACGGGGAGAGTAGCCCGAAAACAAATTGTGAACGCCCAATGAAAGGTGTGACAGCTCCTCCACGCACTGACCTACGAAAGAATAATAGCATTTGCGCGCTATTCAGGCATTTCGGGGCGGGAAGGAATTATTATATGCAAACAAGTTTCAACCTGAGGCACAAAGCGGTTCGCTCTGCTCAGATTGTGGTTGGCGTTTGTTCTTTTGCACTTGTGTGAGAGGGTGACGAGTCATAATAAAAGAAATATGACGTATACATAAAAGAAATGCGAAGTTCTCATGTTCCTTTCTCTTTTCGTTTCTTTGCTTGCATAGCGGAGACCAGTTGATGATGACTCCCGGTGGCACCGTTCCCTCGTTGCTGCTGGCCACGCCACACGCCGATCCATGGATATTACTTACAGGCGTGTTCTCGGGCTCTCAACCTGAGACCTAGGGCTGTTGGGTCGGCTCAGGCTGTCGTTGTCAACGAGCTTCGACTCGCCTTCCTCCATTTCGAAATCGTCGAACTTCTTCTGCTTCGATGCATCAACGAGATCATCCTTCTCCTTCTTCGTCTTCATCGCCATCTGGGCACAGACGACGAGCAAGCCGAAGAACAGGATCCACAAGACGAGGACGAGAGCGCCCGGGAGGCATGCCGCGCCGACCTTCAACCCTTCGCAGCACTTTTCGTTACCCAGCGACGCGGCACCGCTGACGGCGCCGACGTCTTCGTTGGGCTCCGTGAAGACTTCGAGTTGTTCGATACGGTCTCCCTTCCTCTCGTGCGTGTCCAGCGGCTGCCACTTGTTCGCATCGTCCAGCCAGCAGACCTGGTACAGCGCGCTTGTCCCGTCGAAGTTCGCCGTCACGTCAACGATCACCTCCTGCTCCGACGACTCTTCAAGCAACGGTGTGTTTCTCACCGCGACAGTGCACGTCCCGTCCATGACGAGAGCGCCGTCGCTGGTGATGCAGCCATCCTTCGGTATCGTGTCGCATGTAGAGTTCGCGTCGACCAGCTTGATCGAAGGTGCCTTGCCGGCGTAGCAACCGTGGGCGATGACTGAGAATGGCTTGCCTTCCATCGGTCGGTTCGGGTACGCTGTGTACCAATGCGCGCCGCTCGGAGTGCACACCCGCATGTTGCACTCTGCTCCACCCCAGCCGGAGTTGCACATGCACGCCCCGTATTCCGAGCAGTGCCCGTTTCCATTGCACGTCCCCTCCGCGGTGCAGACAACGCATTGCCCGTCGGCCGTCTTCGTCGTGCTGCACATCGCGCACTCTTCGCCCATCCACCCGTCGTTGCAGCGACAGCACGCTCCAGGCGGGCACTCTCCGTGGTCCGGGTTGACGATGCACACGTCGTCACTCGACGACCAGCGGCATCGATCACCATCATTGCACTTCGCCTCGTCCGGGCGCCGCGTGCACAGTTCCGACACAACGCACTCGTCGTTCCTCCACTCGCACAAGTCGTCGGCGGTACACGTCGCTTCCTCGTCGTAGACGCAAATCTTCACAACGCACTCGTTCGCCACCATCAACCACTGGCAGCGCGCCCCGGTCTCACCCTCGACGCACTCGTCGTGTGACTTGAAGTCTTCGCAGGGCGGCAGGTCGATGCAAACGTTGTTCTCCCACTTGCAGGTCAGGTCCGCGTCGCAAACGTCTGCTGTTTCGTGAACTGTGCAGCCCGACCGTCTCACGCACTCCGTCGATTCCCACACGCATCCACCTGATGCGTCACACGCTGGTTGCTCTTCGTGCGTTGGGCATGCGTCGTCGCACTTTGTCCCGAACCAGTCGCAAGACGCGTCCGTTGCCGCCTGGCATGAACCTTTGCCCGTGTATCTCTGGCATCCGACCGCTTCCGTGCATTCACCCCCGTTGTCGTTGTCGATCCACGAGCAGCGCGAGCCGTCGCCATTCACCGCGCGGTCACACTCAGTTTCCGAGAAGTGTGTCGTGCAACCCGTTTTGTCGACGCACACCGGCGCCGCCCAGTCGCAAAGCTCGTCGTTCAGGCAAGTCGATTCTTCGATGTGCGCCACGCACCCGTCGACCTCCAAGCAAAACCCAGTCGTCGAGTTCCATTGGCAGATGCCCACCTGCGCCGCGCACGTGTCCGGCTTGGTGTACGCGGCGCAGTTCTTGTCCACGCACAGCGTCTGGTCCGCCAGCCAGATGCACAGGCTCTCTTCGTTGCACGGCGTCTCCTCCTCGAACAACAAGCACCCCGCGCGGTCGTCGCACAGCCCGATGGCGCTGTTCCACACGCACTCTTCGTTGCCTTCGCACGTGGGCCGCGTGTGGTAAACCGTGCACGCGTGGCGGTCTTCGCATCGCTGCTTGTACGCCATCCACATGCATCGTTCATCCGCAAGACACCCGCCCTCAAGGAACGCAGCACAACCGACAGCCGGCTTGCACACGTTGTCGTCGTCCCACATGCACAGCGGTTCGCCTTCGCACGACGTTCTGTCTGAGTAGTCGCACACTTTCCTCTCGCAGAACTCGCCTTCGTTCCATCCGCATCCGTTCTGCGCGTCCGAATCGCACGAAGCTCTGTCGCAGTGCGTGGGGCAGGTGCTGGCTTCGCAGGTTTCTTCCGCTGCGTTGTATTTACACAAGCTGTCCACGTTGCACTGGCTGGCGCCCCACTCCCCACACGAGGATGCGTGAATCGCGCCTTCCCCGTGTTCAGCGATGAAGTACCCGAAGGTCGTGTTTTCGTTGCAAAGTCCGTTAAGCACCGTTTCCAACTCCCCGAACTCCAACGACTGCAGATGCGCGGTCGTCGGTTCGCCGACCACACGCGCAATCGATTCAGCCGCGCGCGTGTCGCTGACTGTCGTCGCCGCGAATCGTCGGAGCTGCACGCCGAACACGCGCACACGCTGCGCCTCGAGCGTTCCGCGGACTTTCGTCGCCTGCGCGCCGTCCGCCAGTTCACCGTCGGAAACGATGAGCAGGATCTTCTTGCGCTGCGGCGGCGATTCGTTGAAGATCGCCACAGCCATTTCAAGAGCTTGCGACACGTACGACAACTCCGTCGGAGCGAGGGTGAGTGCCGGCTTCGTCAGGGCGTTGGAGGAGGCAGCAGACGCTGACACGGCAGCGGTGAATGCGGTCTCGTGCCAGTGGACGTCGGTTTCGACCTCTGCCAGCGACCCCGTGAGCATTCCGCCGCCCCCGGTCCCCGTCGGCGCACGGAGCGCCTTGCCGGAGTTGCCGAACTGCACCAGACCCAGTCGGAATCCACTCGTCAAGTCCGCCGCCGCTGGCGTGCCGGCAGCCTCCGTAGTCAGCGGCAGCGTGCTCGCCCAGTCGAGGAGCATCTCCGTCAGCCCGAAGAAGCCGTGCGGGTGCTGCCCGAACGTCGACGCCATGCTCGCCGTCCCGTCCATTGCAACCACCACGTCCACGGCGGGGCATCCCGAAAACATCGCCGCGATGCACTTCTCCGACGCAGCGTGCCACTTGCAGCCTTCGATCTGTCCGCACGGGCACGCTGCCGCCGCTGTACCGCAGAGTTCCGCTCCCTTGTCGCACACGCTGTTTGCCGAGTCCCACTCGCATCCGCCCGCTGCTTCGCACGTATCCGCTGCGACGTACACACGGCATATTGCTACCCCGCAGAACGCCGGCGACTCGTCGGACTTCCAGTGGCATCTGCCTGATGGGTCCCCGTTGCAATCCTTCTCGTTCGTCTGCTCGACGCACACGTCTGCTGGCTTGCAGCTTCCGCTTTCCCATTTGCATTCGTGCTCGTGCAGCTCGCACTTGTCCTGTGCCGTGTACCGCGCGCACGGTGCCGCCGTGCAGCGTGAGGTCGATGCGTCCCATCGGCACACCGGCGCAGCACTGTCGCACGGGGGTTGTGTTTCGTGCGGGCACGGGTCCCTCGTGCAATCCTCTGTCGTCCCATCCCACTCGCAACCGTATGGGTCCGCCAAGCAGCTGTCTTCCGTCGTGGCCTCGCACGGCATCACGCCACAGTCGTCGGTCTCCGTCGCCCACAGGCACTGCGCGTCTGCGTTGCAAGCGGTTTCCGAATCGTGTGGGCACACTTCGGCTCTCGCACACATTCCGTCGGTCGAGTCCCACACGCAGCTCTTTCCATCTTCATCCTGGCCAGCCTGGCACTGAGCCTGCGAACAGAGCTTGTGGCATACAGACCATCCGCATGCTACTGTTTCGTCGCTCCAGTAGCATGCCGGGTCACCCACGCACGACCTCGACTCTCCCCTCGTTCCACACGGCACGTGCCCTCCCGTCGCCCCGTGGCTCGCGCTGTACGCCAGGATCAGTTGCCCGAACTTGCTCGTCGGATCGCAGATGTCAGCCAGGACTTGCCCTGCGAAGTCGTCGAGTGCAATGTTCATGTAGTGAGAATCCTGCGGGGATGACACGATGCTGCGCAGCACCGCCTCCGCCTCCTGATCCACCGTCGTGTGCTCGTCGAACCGGCGCAGCACCACTCCGAAGGTCTCGACGCCTTGCCCGTCCAGCACCGTGCGCGTCGCCGTAAGCTTCGCAGAGTCGTGGATCTTACCATCCGTCAGCAGCAGCAGCACACGCGTCCTCCCCGTCGCGCCACTGCTCTGGAAGATGTTCGAAGCGAATTCCAGTGCCTGCGCGTGGTGGGGAAGTTTCTTGCGGTTTACTACTCGTTCGCTCGTCAAACTGTCACCTCCAGCACTGCAGTTACTGGCAGTCTCCTCAAGCATTTTCTACAAAGCAGGTGCTTATACAAAAATAAAAAAAATCAAGCCGTACCTGCGAAACGTACGTCTGGTCCATCTGGTAGTGTGTCTCGTGCCAGTCCAGATCGGCGCCCAGCTCGGTCGCGTCACCCGACAACCGGCCTCCCGTGCCGGTTCCCGCCGGCGTCTTGAGCGCGTTGTTGGCAGCGGAGAACTGCACGAAGCCGAGGCGCACTCCACTCGCCGCAGCCGAGCTCGCTCCAGCCACTGCCGACGCTCCTTCGCCCGTCAGCGGAAGCTCTTTCACCCAGTCCCGCATGGCCTCGAGCATCGCGTAGAATCCGTGGGGGTGGCGTCCGAACGATTGGCTCATCGACCCACTTCCGTCGAACGTGACGACGAGGTCCAACGCCGGGCATGCTCCGTACAGGTCCGACACACAACGCGACCCGACGGAATCCCATGCGCACGACGGAATCGATAGACAGTCGCACTTGTCCGTGCGGCCGCCGCAGACTACCTCTTTGCACGTCGTGCCCTGCCACTCGCATTCGCCGACCTGCTCAGCGCATTCAGCAGCTGTGGTGTATTTCTGGCACGGTCTGATGTTGCAGTACGCTGGGGCCTGCGTTGTGTCCCAGAAGCAGGTCTCGTCGTGCACGCAGGACATCTCGTCAACGTACGTCACGCAGCCCGTCTTCACCTCGCACCTGTCTGACGTCCATTGGCAGCGCGCGTCTGCTCCGCATTCTGTCTCCTTCGTCAACGTCACGCACGGCTTCTCCACGCACGGCGCCCACCTGTACGTTCCTGTGATCGCCGAGTCCCACTTGCAGCCGTCGTTTGCTTCGCACGCCGCGGCCACCTTGTACGTGCAAGGCCGCACCACGCACTTTTCTTTCGCCGACTGCCACTGGCAACCCACTTCGTCATCCACACACCCAGCCTCGCTCTGGTGCTGGCAGATTTGCTCCACGCATTTGCCCTCCGACGCGAGCCATTCGCACCCCGGGTCTTTGCTGCACGGGTCCACCTCAGCGTAGTTGCACAGCTCGTCGCGCACGCAAACGTTCCCCGCCTCGTCCCACGCGCACGAGTTCGTCACGTCTTCTTCACACTCCGGCTTCGCGCAGTGCTTCACGCACGCCGAATCGACACACGTCAGCAATCGGTCACTCCATTTGCACGCCTTGTCGTCATTGCACTCGTACTTACCCGTGTACATCGGGCAAGGCATAACCGGTTGCGCCCCTGTGCCACCCGCCGTCGCAAGCTGCTCACCGAACTGCGTGTGCGGGTCGCACAACCCATCGAGGATCTCACCCAGTTGGTCCATCGTCGCGTCCGCGTAGTGGTCCTCCGGAACGTTGCTTGAAATCGTGAGCAAGCTCGCCTGGGCTTCCGCTTGCCCCGTTGCGTACGCAGCCGTCGGCCGGAGCAACACAGAGTACACTTGAACTCCTGCACTGGAAAGCAAGCTGGACGCGTATGTGGTGTCGGTTGACGTCGCGTCGTAGATCAAACTGTCCGACAGAATCAGCAGCACCTTCTTCCGCGTGTTGGTGTTGAACATCGCCAACGCGGAGGTCAGCGCGCCGGCAGCGTAGGCTCGGTCGGTGTTGATCATGTTGTTCTCGTGGTAGTCCAAGTCTCCCAGTACCTGGTCCAGGTCTCCGGAAACGTGTCCACCGGAGCCGGTGCCTTGCGGTGTCTTCTTCTCACGTGCCTGCTCTCCGAACTGCACCAGCCCGACGCGCACGCCGTCAGCCGCCGCCTTGTCCGATGCCACCGTGCCAGACAGCGGCAGCTGCTTCACCCAGTCTCGCAACAACTCAAGCATGCCGTAGTACCCGTTTGTGTGACGGCCGAACACGCCGCCCATGGAGCTCGTTCCGTCCAGCATCACCACGACGTCCATCATCGGGCACCCGCCGAAGATCCCCGTGGTGCAGCGGTTCTCCGCTTGAGACCAGAAGCAGTATGCGTCGCTGTTGCACGGGCACGCTTCGGTGTACGCCTTGCCGCAGTCCTTGTCCACGCACGTACCACTCGCGTCCCACATGCACGCCAGGTTCGCGTCCGTCTCGCAAGCTTCTTCTGTCGCGTATCGGTGGCAGCGCTTCACAAGGCACACCGGCGGTGCTTCCGAAATATCCCAATGGCACCCATCGTAGTGGTCGCACGTCGCTTCGTCTGCGTGTTCCGCGCACTCGACGAGCACGCATTCCGACGCTCTCCATTCACATGCCCGGTCTTGTTCGCAGTTTGCCTCGTCTGTCGCCCCCGAGCAACGTGTCGGTGTGCAGTACCCGCCGTGCTCTGTCTTCCACGTGCACGCGCCGTCTGCCTCGCAGTCCCCTTGGTTCGGATACGTGCAACCCCCTCGCACACACTCCTCCGTCAGTGCTTTCCACTCGCATCCAGCGGCGTCTGTGACGCAGCTGTCCTCGGTTTCGTGCGACACGCAAACCGGGTCCACGCAGCGGTACATGCCGAGGTCGATGAGCGTCCATTCGCAGTCTTTCGGTGCCGATTCGCAGCCGGTTTCCGTCGTGAACGAGCCGCACGAAGCGGCAGGGTCCTTCCAGCATGTGTCGCCTTTCAGCGTGCACGTCGTGTCCGCCTGGCACGGAGGCTGGTCGCATCCGTACTTCATGCACGCGTTCGCGACGCAGGACAGCATAGTCTCGGACCATTCACACCCACTGTCGCTGTTGCATTCCCGAGCTGCTGTGTACGAGAAGCACGGCAGGTGTTCGTTCTGGCTCTGCAGGCCGACTTCCGCTGCACGCGTCAAGATCGCATGTCCGAACTTCTTCGACGCGTCGCAAAGCGCGAACAGCACCTTCGTCGGCACTTCGTCGATCATCAAATTCGCGAAGTGGTCGTCCTTCGCCGTCGACGCCAACGGCTTCACTTGCGACTCAGCCTCGATGTCCGCCTGCGACAAAGTCGACAACCGTCGGATCACGACGCCGAACGTCTGCACGCCGGCGTCCATCGCTGCCCGCGCTGCTTCCAGGGCAGTCACGTCGTCGGGTGTTCCGCTCGTCAGCATCAGCAACACCCGCTGCCGGGTGGTGGTCGGCGAGTTTTTGAACATGTACGTCGCGTGGTCCAGGGCCGGTTCCATGTATCGCTGCACCTGCGTTCCGAGTGATCCGGCGATGTGGGCCGCGTGGTAGGCCACGTCTTCTTTCAGTTCGTCGATGTCTCCCGACAACATCCCGTGTGCTCCGGTCGTCGTCGTCGTGACGAACTTGCCCGGTGCCGAGAACTGCACGATCCCGACGCGGACTCCGCTGTTGGCTGCTGCTTGCGCCTTGCTGTACGTGTCCATGCT